>JAAAKQ030178471.1:0-10424 GCA_010016005.3 Zanna intricata | reverse complement strand
TATATAAAACTTCAGAACACCTAGACTTTTTTTTTGTAATTTAGGTCTGTTTTTTTTAAATTGCTATAGTATTATACAGTCCACATTAGTAGACAGTTCACAGTACACAGTACAGTTCACATTAGTAGAATGAACTTAATTTACCAAGTTTTTGTGTGGAAAATATTTAGATTATTTATAATTTGTTAAAAAAATATTCCTACTTGCGAACAATATTTTATTACGTGTTTCCCTAGCGCTTTTGAAGTAATTATTTCGTCTTCAGGACATCCAAAACTATGAACTTTCAACTATATTTCATATGTGTGAAAATAAAATTAAATAAAAATTGTTATTATCATAACAGTCGGCCGTTTTTTGATTAAAATAAGTATGATGATTACAGCTATTATATAAGTTATAATTACCATACTGACATGATGTTTTATTTTACATAACGTACAACTTATTTTAATCAATGAAGACTGACTGTTATGATAACAGTTTTTATTTAATTTTATTTTCACACATATGAAATGTAGTTGAAAGTTTGTACTTTTGGATGACCTGAAGATAGAGTAATTACTTCGAAAGCACTAGAACAACACATAATTGTTGGTAAGTAGGAATATTGTTTTTACTAAATTATAATTATACCAATGGTGTCATCTTGGAAAAAAAAGTGAAACTAGATTATTTATATTTACTTACTAGTAAATTAATAAAGAGTGTATATGATGGCTATTAGTTAAGTGTATTTGTTTATATAGAATGCAAGCTATATAAACAATTTTCTGCAGCTTATTGATCTCGCCCATCTCTTGTTTGAAAAAGTAGAAATTATGTAATTACTGTTTTAAGCCAATTTATATTATTTTATAGGTATATGTTATACCTATTAATATTTATAGGTATATTTTTACAAAATTGATCTTATTTTAAGTAGTTCGCATTTACTATTAATATCTACATGAAACAAGGCTTATCCCAATAGGCTGTATGATATTTCTGAATCATCTAGATGTTTAGTCCAGTGCTTTTTGATCCATATAACAGTGTTATGAACTTATTTATTATAACAAAACTGTTTTTTATTTGCTACTTGTCATGAATATTATACTACATATATATATATAGGAGCAGTTTATTCAAGTTAGAGTAAAGATGCTTTGGACTTTGCAAAAGAAAACATGAGACTGTTCTACTTAGTCATGGAGGTTGGTTGAACAGTAATAATTCTGCTTAGTTACTTAAAATAAAATGTTGTGTTTATATTTTTCTTTACATTCGAAGTGTGCATATCTTTATTTTAGTACTCCATTATTTTTGTTTTTCTTGTTTTATTATGATGAAAAATCTTTAATAATCATAGATTTTTACTCTATTTTTATGATTTCAGGTGTTATACCAGACCCAGAAACTGGAGAAATATTAATAAATATATTTGGTGAAAGAGGCTATCCAGTTAGAAAATTTATGAGAATGTTATACTGGATGCCAAAATTTAAAAATATTTCACCATGGCCTTTACCACAAAATGTTCCTAAGGAACCATTTGACTTAGCTATGTTAGCAATTAAAAGGATTACCAGTGTGGATCCTGCTATTAAAATATCTGTTCATTCAGTAGGTACTTTGCTTCTTTATATTTAGCTTTTTTATTGTGACTATTTTATCAAATTTCATTATTTCTTGTCTGTTTCTGTTAGTTTTTTAAACATTTTAACATGAACATTTCTTTATTGAGAAACACTAGTTTGGCTGTTACAATCATCATGTGAGAAAGAATGAATATTTGGGTGGATTACTAGACATTTTTCCCACAAGGAGGAAAAGTCAGGAAATATTAACTTAGTCAGGAAAGTCAGGAGAAATTGCAAAAAATGTAAAAGAATTACATTTTTATTACTGAAATAAGATTATGTTATTAATAAAGTATTTTTTAAGTAATGCCAGAATATATTTAGTTCGTTCCCGTTTAGATTACAGTTGTGTCGTCTACTCTTCAGCGCGTCATACTGTACTTAAAATGCTGGATTCTGTATATCATTCTTTCTTTTGGCTTGCCACAGAAGCCTTTAAATCAAGCCCTGTCGTAAGCTTGCTTGTTGACTGCGGTGGGCCATCACTTTGGAACACGGGACCAACTTCTATTTTCCTACTTTGCCCGTCTCAAAGGACAGCCAAATCATTCTGCATTTATCTCGGATCTTGGAAATCCTAATTTAGGCAAATATGAAGACCATTCACGTTATACTGCTCCTGTAGGCGTCCGTACCTATTGTCTACTGCACATTATAAATGTTGGCTCGTCTTCCATTTTTCCAACCTATCCGTGCTCATATCCTCCGTGGAGAATCAACCTTCTAACTTTAATATTTGACCTAACGACTTACAATAAACAATCATCGCCACCTATTGTCTTCCGGCAAATGTTTCAATATATACTGTCCATGACAAATGCTGATGGATTGAAACAAAACGATACCGTAGGTTGCGCATTTGTAGTCAATGATAGAGAACATATATGTTTGGTCTGCCCAGGATCACAAGTGTATTTACTGCTGAATTGTACACAATAAATAAGGCTCTTAATATCTATCAAAATATTCTTATTTTTAGCGACTCATTCAGTGCCCTCCAAGTCCTAGAAAACTTCTACTCAAAACACCCTCTCATCATAGAAATGTATAACGCAATCGCTGAGTAACCATCACAACACACAAGTGAGATTCTGCTGGATCCCCAGCCATGTGGGGATTCCAGGAAATGAACGTGCAGATTCCACAGCTAAGGACGTATTTGGTCAACCATTTTTTACCACCTGTGTTACCACATATAACTTTATAAACCATATAAAACTTACTCTTTGCACCAAGTGGCAAGATGGCTGGACTGCTACAGTTGATAACAAACTGAGGCATATTAAAGAGTCTGTGTTGACATGGGATTCTTCATGCAGAAAAATTCATAGTGAGGAAGTGGTCCTCTGTCGATTGCGGATAGGGCATACAAGAGCTACAGGTACTTTATGTCAGAAAAGAATCCACCTTTGTGCGTAAGATGTGACTGCCACTTAACAGTTCGTCATATCTTGATAGATTGTGTATGTTATGTGGCCTTACGTTGCAAATTTAAATTACCTGACAATATTTGGCAAATTTAAAAAAATGACAATACAGTGATAGATAGGGTTCTCAGATTTCTGTAAAGCATAAATATTTTTAATAAAATTTAACACATATTTTTTCTTTGTTATCTGGTAAGGGACCATCTTCACCCCTTACGGATTTTTAACTGTTATATAGCCTTTTTTTGATTATCCATTAAGGGGCCATTTACATTCCTCAAGGATTTTTAAAGAACTTGGGACTGTGATATTATTTTTAAGATTTATCATGTATTAATCTTAAGTTTTCATGTTATTTGTGATATTAGTTTTAACTTGTGTATACACTTTTAATTTAAATTTAAGTTTATTGTTATTTTATCTGTGATATTAGTTGTAAGTTTTACCATGTATTAATTTTAAGTTTTAAAATATCTTACTATGATTTTTGCTTTAAGTTTTTTTTTATTCTATTTTATTTTAATCTAATTTTATTTTTTAGTTTTTAACATTTTAATTTTATCTTTTGTGTTATTAGTTGTAAGGTTTTAATAAAATTAGTTTTTTAATTTAATTTAATTTTTTTTTTTGCTTTAGTTTTAGTGTTTTAAATATATTTTTATTTACCAATAGGAATTTATCCGGGCGATAATAACCCCTTTGCGTTGTTCGCCCTTAAGAAAGTGACAGCACATTGCAATTATGTGCATCAAGCGGCAATTATCATGTCCTGTTCTTACTGAAATTCCCTAATTATTTTTTTATATTAAAGAAGAAATATTCAAAATTGGAGTTATTTCATTGACTGGTGAAATTTTAACAAAAAGTTAGAACTGAAAAATTTAAAGGTTAACAATTTTCTTGGAATTTCCCTTGAACCACCATCAATTTTTTTATATTTAGGTAATTAAATGTTTTTAATTGACATCTGAAAAGACTTGTTTAATGATCAATGGTTAGAAATAAACGTACACCCTGAATTCAGTTGGTTGAGAAGAGATAAAGATGTGTATCATGCTTTTTGTGATGCGTGTAAAAAAGATTTTGGACAGGCAATATTGGGACGAAAGTCAGTGACTATGACTTTGCATAGTAAAGGAGGGTAATGAAACAATTAAGGTAAGGAATTCTTGGCCTTTACTGATTTATCATCTCCCAGTGGTACTTCAACTCGGCAAACTAAAACTATGATCGACAGTTGTGAGAACGATGGTTTTGATACTTTGGTTGTTCTTTGTCTGGATCTTCTGGTCAGAATAATAGCATTTCAGCAGTAAACAGTTTATTTGAATCTTTGATTTCATTTATGCAAAATGACAACATAATTACTTTTTTTTTGTTATGAAGCCAATGTTGCTTAGGTGCCAGTTTATGTGGGTTCTCTATGTTGTACAAAAAAAGTTATCTTTAAGTTCATGTGAAGAAGTTGGTTTAATTTTTTAAATTGTGTTTCCTGATAATTGTATAGAGTCAAAATTCCAGCTTGGAGCTCCTATGTCATTAAACCTCGAAGTGGTAAGTGTCGATTAAATCAACAGCTAGCTATATGGCCCATAAATTGCAACTGTTTATTTTGCTGACAGATGATCCCGCTTGTGTTTTGAAATAACAGATCAGCCAGTCTTCTTACTGTACTATAATTTTAAACATAAAATTCCCTTCTTTCTCATAGTATGCTTTATTTCCGCTTTAACTATTTTCTACAGGAATATCAATGTAGCATTTGTGTGTAAGCTGTCATTGTTTACATTGCTGTGTTGTATTTGCAGTTTGTTCTTGCGTTTATGTTTAAAATATCTTGCTTATTGCTAGTTAAAGGCAAAAATTTCTGATAAAAAATTCTTATAAAAGTATATTATGTAATCCAAGTAATACAAACGGAACCTATGTTGTGAATAAAACATAGGTAACTCTGCAGCGGTCATTCATAACCTGTAATATTTAGTTGTTGATCTCATCTATTGACCACTTCTATAGACCACATCCAAGGAAAAGACATTAAAATTATTCTTACAAACTGGGCTTTTTGATGTGTAAATATTGCTGTAATGGTTATTTAGATTTAGAGATTAGGAAGTATTGTGTAAATAATGAGACTAATGTTAAAATAGAATTTCTCAGAAATCAATTAGAAATTAGAAGAATTAGAGAAGAAGGAACTAGCCATTTTGGTGATTGACTTGGATTATACTTTTCTTTTTATTTTTATTTATACTGCATATACAATAATGAAACGAAACAGTTTTTCTTAGAATAAAATGTTCTATTGTATGTATATCTCAGAATAAGTAATTATTCACCTGTTTGAGAACCAAGTATAATAAAGGAACAGATTTTCCTCTTCAAAATTATGTTTCCTCATTTTACTAAATTATTACTTTACATTAGTGAAGAAAAATATTAATTTAGCAATATTTTGAAAATTTATTTTCTATTTGATATATAAAATAGGCCTGTTTTGGGTAAATATCATTAAAATACTATAAATTTAGGAAAAAAATATGTATTGTGCATAATTCCTTGGAATTTTTAAAAGTGATGTATTCACTACTTTTAGGGTTAATCAAGGCCTTGCACCATACTTTAATGGCATTCTGCAAATATGTTAGAATGATAAAATATTTTTCATGGAAATGTTAACGTTTGTTTTCTGTATAAGATAAGGTGTTCTGTTCTACTTTTCTTATCTGTATTACTTTCAGTCTCAGTGATTTTAGTTTTTCTTTGAGTTGTGATCATACGTAATGTTATATTTCTCTGTTAAATTGAAATCTGTGTTTCGTTAGCATTTTTATGCAAACCAAGTAATTAAATATTGTTTTTTGGTTACTTTGCAAAATCATTTGAGCTAGTTTTGGTGAAAAGTTTTTAGCAATCCTAGATGCATACCAATTACTTTTAAAAGTTGCTTTAGTCGGATTTTATTTCTGATCTACATACTTTTAGTTACCATGATGTTAATTTTTGTAAAAGAAACTTATTAAATATTGTTTTTTTTTTTGGAGTTTGCAATGTAATGTATTGAAGCAATATATCATAAAAAATAGCCTAATTTTTGTGTGTATTCTAAAAAATCATTAAAAAATAAACTTTAAAAATGAGTGTAATAATAGATGAATAAAAAAGCCACGGGTTAGGCAGCTATGGGATGATGGTGGGGGTTGCAAAAAAATAAAAATCTGTATATTTTGCAGAGTAAATAGCAATAGCATAACATTATGAGAGTCTGGAAATTTTTATTAAATTGGGCAGGAAGTCAGTAAAAATGAATCTTTAAATTCACTGGGAACCCAGCTAGAGTTTATTCCATTATTTGATTGGATTGTTGTAAAATTTTATTGCTGTTTCGGTTTTTTATATTTTTAACACCATACCAATTTAATTTTTAATTATGTATGGTGGCTGTATGAAATGTAATCACAGTTTATCATAACTCAAAAATGAAAATAATATTCAAATAAAACTAATATGGCAAAAAAATTACATTTTATCTGTTACTAAAACTTAATTTATTTTTCCATGTAGTAATCGTTCCCGATGGTGAACCAGTTTTCTCATTTTGTTACTGAAAAGTGCTGGTGGTCTTTCCTTGTTCCACGACTCACTGTATCTTTCAGATCATCATGTGGGATGAAGTAAATACCCTCTTAATATCGCTCTTTAATTACAGGAAGAAATGAAAATCTTCAGGCATCAAATCTGGTGAGTATGGAAGATGCGGAATAAGATCAAATTTTAACTTCACAAGAGGCTTGGTAATTGAAACCCAATGTGTTTTGCCACACAATATTGTGTTGCAGAATTATCAGCTTCATGGGTTATTGAATCTGACACACATGTCTCCTAATGTGTCTCTGTGTATCGCACAGAATTTACCATCGACCTAGCTTCCAGGTTGTCATCGTTACTTACTTGTGTTCGGAAGCTGTTCAATATCCTTTTAAATATTGTTTGTTCTTTTCTATGAGTTCATTCTTTTGATAGAGATCTATCTGAGTGGCGATGCATTGGATGTTGTGTGGTGCGATGGACATTTTAAATCAGTTTATTTTGAACAATTTTATACTTTTGAATGTCAACATGCCAAACCTGAAATGTGAATGAAATGTTAAATTCAGCCTAATGTGATATTCAAGTGACTTTCTCATTTCATTCATCACTAGGTTTGGGTTGATAATGAACTTCATTATTCTAACAGAAGATAATTGTAATCAATGTTACTTGTATCGCAAATGCTTTATATTCATCACAGTCATAAAACGATTGAGCAGAGAGTGTAAAGCAACAAATTAATACATCCTTTTCTTTGAAAAACAATGTCTTATTCACACTGTCTCCATTCGGTAAGTAATTTTAAAATAAATTTTTATGGTATATGAGAAGTTTGAATAGGTGTTACTACATTGTAACAGTTTTAAAAGTCAAATTATGAATTAAATTTTCAAAAACTTTATATATAGGTTCTTTTTCATAATTTTTAGACAAGAACGGTTGAAGATGCAATAGATGATACTTGGATAATTAGTGCTCAGAGTGAGGAACAACAAGAATTATTAGCTAAGCATTCACCTGATAAACCTGTTTACATTGAAGGCGGTTTTCGTATTTGGTTAAGAAATGCTTCTGTATTTTATTTTGTGTTACGAAGTGAGCCTATTGACAAAGAACAGAAGGAAGAAGTTGACATAGATGGTGGGTACTTGCATTATTTTCTTCCTGTTAAAGAATGTTATATTTTCATGAAAAAAATATTGTGTAGTAATCTTCTTTTTTTTTTTTAATAATGTTATGTTTTTAACAGTCCCTAATCCATTTACCAAAATTAAAAGAAAAAGTGAAATTGATATGAGATGAAAAGAAAGGTGCTGATATTTTGACATTGCTCTGCAGCTAAATGGAAATACTTAATATGTTGGATGTTCCAAACATTCAATCTGTCAGCGAAATCTTAATGGAGTAGCATTCGGGAAACTTAATTATGTAAATGGCACCACTTATTTTTAATATAATGTAATACTATCAGCATGTCAAATATATAATTCACAGTTTCAGTTCTTAAACTCTGTGTGTGTGTGTGTGTGTGTGTGTGTGTGTATATATATATATGTGTAAACAATAATACATAAATACAATTTCATTCCCCAATCACATCTTGCGACTGAAAGTAATACTATAGTTTCAGTAAGTATTAATTTTCAGAAAGTAATATGAAATAGGTAAAGAATGGTCCAGAACTACTTACATGTGTTCATAAACTACTGCTGTATGTGCATAGATTGTTAAACAGTCATCAGTTGCTGTTGATAACTAACAATTAAAATGCTCAGTTAAATGTTTTATTTTTATTTATTGTAAACGGTTTTTAAATAGTTTTAAAATACTGCTTGCAGTTATTTATTTCAATAACCATCACTATAGTTCATTTAGTTGAATTTAATTTTATAACTACATTAGTTAATTTTATTAACTAAAGGTAATTTTAAAATCCACCCAAGTGAGGAAATCCTTCAAGAAAAGAGAATTTGTTATAAAGATAAATATTTAATAATGAATAAAATATTATTAGTTATGTTTTATAATATATTTTTAGAGAACTTAGTAAACTGTGATAGCATGTTTTATTACCTAATTGTTCTGCTATGACAGTTACAGTAAGGTACATAACATACTGCTAGATCACTAATACTGTTAATTAAACGATTATAAAAATTTAACTAATTGTTCTTCAATCAAATTAAATAAGATGGGGTGCATTTTTTTTTTTATTGGTTAACTATATGCTGCATGTAAATTTTTCATTTTTATTCTATTTTTGCTTTATTTAAACTGTTTAAATTTTTTTCCAGATGTTTCCAAGTTAAATGTTCCTCAGTTTTCTTTTTTTAATCCTCCTGTATCAGAAGTTGCAAAAGTTCCATCAGTCCATGAACAAGAAGATGGCACATATTATGCAGTTTGCGCAACTGGTACATCAAGTAAAGATTCTCTTTTATCATGGATTAGATTGTTACAAAGAGAAAATCCTTGTTTAGCTGAAGTGCCAGTACTATTTACATTACGATCACCAACATCAGATTTAGCAAAAATCAAGGATAATAAAAATAAAAGTAGTGAAGAATCTAAAGACAATTTTAATAAAAGTTGATATTAATCAATACAGTATGTTGGATTTGTTTTAGTTTTAGTACTTGTTATATTAATTGAATCTGATATAATTAAATCGCATCTAATCATCAGTTAATTAATTTTCTGAAGTTATTTTTAAAATTAGCGCTGTTGGAGTAAGTTTAACTTTAGTTTAAATCTGTATTTTTAATTTTAATTTTTATATATTTATTTATTTTTTTTAATTGGTGACAAACTCGCAGTCTCTCACAGAAATGAGAAAGTTAGTATCCTTTTTATTTCAAGAATAGCATACCAGGATTATTGAGGGAAATAGGAATGATGTGGTTGCCTTTTTTATGATTTATATATATTTATTTACATCAGCAAACGAAATTGTTGGCATTAAGGCTTATATTGAGCTTATTTTGTATTCTAGTAGAGATTAGAAGACTGGAATTAAACAACTGCTATTTAATGTAAATCCTCTATGTGATTAATAGTTTATAGATCAGTTTAAAGTCAAGTCCTTATCGGATCAATCTAATGATTCACTAGTTTGAAGGTCCCAACGCTATCAGTATATCAGGACTGGATTTAAAATGTAAACAGATCAGAATGGGTAAGAAGAGGTCAAAGATGAGTAAACAGTATGAATGAAATGAAGAATAATCTGTCTATTAAAGATAGATCATTAGTTTGGTGAACAAGTACACCAAAACGATATCTCAAATATATTTAAAAATTAATTTTTTTATTACATTTAAAACAGTAGATGCTTATCTTATCCTCTTTTGAAAGATCAGGACATTTTACCCAGTATGGAAACAGCACTTACTGATTAATTAAATGTATGGAGCAAGAATTCGTTTTCTATAGAAATTGAACAGCTATTTAGAACAGATGTTGAGTTTCCAAAGGAACAAGCTCATCTATCCTTGGAATTATGTGGTATGTATGGAAGTATTTAGCTCTACTATAAATCTTTCTGCTAGAATCTGACTGCTAAATGATCATCACTTACACTGATCATCAGTAATACTGTTGTTCTAATATTTCTGATCAAAGTAGTGCTACTTTGATCAGACATACGTGTTGGTTTGCTTTGGTGTTTATTTAAACCGTTGGATGAATGTGTTCCTTCTGCCAATGTTGAATTCTTTCAACATGTGGTTGAAAGAATACAAGGTACTTGGCGATGACTGCAGGTGTAAGATGCTGTAACAAGCAA
>JAAAKQ030178470.1:17004-30093 GCA_010016005.3 Zanna intricata | reverse complement strand
TACATATTTTTTACAATAATAAAACTATTTGTTAATTGTTCATTAACAAGAAGGGTGATAACAACATAGCAGCTCCATTTACTTATGCAAATTTAGAGTTTCATTTGTTTACATGCATATTCATATCAACCTAATGCGTTTTTAAAACTGAAATGTAGTATTTTGAATAAGATTTTATTTGCACTACAAACATATTATTTATAAATAATAAAAAGTTGTGCTATCTTGTTTTAAATATAGGTTATAAACACTGATTTATGTTATTACAAATATTTTTCTAATATAAATTAAGAATAAAAAACAAAAAAAAAAATGTTTTTAAGAGGAATTCCTCTGTAAAATGTATGCTATAAATATTTCTATGAAAACTAGGTTTATAAATACTTTCATTAAATAAATCCTTTTTTATAAATATATATGTTCCATTAAATAATTTTTTTCCAAACTAATTGTAAAAAGGATAGTTAACATATAACGGCACAGTGTTAAGCAGAAAGCTATTACTAATTGTAAAATTAAATATAAATATATATATACAGCATGTAGATTGATTATTTTTTAAATAACTTGTTAATGGAATTTGACTCAGTCAAGCAATTTTACCGTGATAATCTATTATTTCCCTAAAAGGATAGAAACTTTTTCAAAATTTAAATTATAAAAAAGCAGACATTTTTTGTTTTCTCTTCAACTAGATATTTTACTGAGATACCAACCGTAAGTAAATTAATAAGTTTTCATAAATTATACATAAAAACTTAACATGATACGTAAGTTAAAAAATTTTATTAAAAATTCTATAAGTAATAAGGCCAGTGAGAAACTTGAAAAGTATTTGCAGGAAAGGAAGGAGAGGTATGCTTGAAAAGAGTTAAAGTTTGCCAAAATGAAAAAAAAAATTTTCAATTAAAATAAATTTACAAAAAATAAATTAATTTTTTTAAGAGTACATTATAAAATAATATTGGAAAATATGAAATATAAATGGTTACTTACCTTGTAAGCTGTCCAGCAGATATGTAAGTAACTTCTGGGTCCCATTAGGTTCGCCATACAATTTTAGGCACTCTTTACTGAGAGGGTTTCCTGCTAATCCCAGTATTTGTAGTTGGAATAATTTACCCAGCTCATATGGCAGGGCTCGTAACATGTTATTATTTAAGAGTAATTCCCTGAAACCAAAAATGTTTTCACAACTACAATTTAAGTTAACATTCAATACAACTATGAAAGCGACAAATCCCCATTCATTATCATAATTTTTCTTTAAAAAAAAAATATATATATATATTTTTAAAATAAGACTTTACATCAATTAAGGATATTAAGAATTCTTTTTCTCAAAAATATCTCAGTCTCTAATAAAATCTACATCCTAATAAATACCATGTCCCCACCAATAATAAAAACAAATCTAAAAAAGTCCATACAGAAACAAAAAAGTTCTGGAAACTACTTGACCAAACCATAAATAACGACTCCAAAAATCAAATTAAACAACTAATTGGAAATTTCAGCGCTCAACTAGGCAGAGAAAGAAGATACTGCAACATCATCAGAAAATAGCTCACTCAAAACAGAACAAATGAAAACTGACAGAGAAACTCATTCATCTCTGCAGAAACCACAAATGAAATTTAAATGTACATATTTTAAGAAGAAATCTTAAAAATTCAAAATCTGGAAAAACCTTTACTGCACTAAAGAATGGCAACTAGATCATTTCTTCATGGGACAAACACCAAAAAGAAGAGATCTACAATGTAAAAGTCCTCAGAGAAGTTGACACAGACTCCGATCACTACATAGTCAAAATTAAGATTAGATTCAATTTCCAAAGGAAGCAACAAAAACAAATCCCTACATTAAAAGGAAAATAGATCCTACCAGACTAATCAAGAATGGAAATTATGAAGAAAAAGCAACTGAAAAAACAACAATCGGGGATAAACTTGAACAACTAGTCAACAACCTTAAACAAATCACAAAAGCACCAATGATGTAAAAGCAAAATAAATAAAAACGGGGAAATGAAACATCAAGCATCGCTATTACACCAGTATCAAAACTCAGAAACATCCTTCCAAAATCTAATAAAACAATGAAAGAAACCACCTGAACCCTAAAGAAAATAAAAAGACAACACAATAAAGACATACTGAAATCAATTGAAGAAAAAGTCAACAAAATGCAATCGAGAGACTACCACAAAACCTTAAAAAATAACTTTAAAAATATGAACTTCCAATCCCACTAATAAAGAATGAAAATAATAATCTGGCTCTTAATAATAAAGACAACTCAGAAATCTTAACAGAATATTTCAACATATTCCAAAATTACAAAGACCAACAGAACTCCTAAACTTTGACATCAGAACCCCAATAACAACACCACCGGAAAACATCAACCTTCCCACAATAAAAGAAGTCTACAAAGCACTGGGTGGTATGAATTACAAAACAATGGAAGAAGATCAGACCTTGAAACAGATCTGGAAACATCCAGGAAGACCAGCAAAATATCACCATTCATCAACAGCTTATAAACATACGGATCAGACCTAAAAAAACACTGGATGGCAGCCCTCATCCACCGCAACACAAAACCGCAGACAAAACAGATCCTCCTAATGTTTACAGGGAATCTCACTCCTAGATACAACATAAAGAATTCTTTCGAGAATCATCCTAAACAGAATCTGTTTACAACACAAGAAAGAACTGGAATAACAAGCAAGTTTCAGACCGTGAAGGAGTTGTCCAGACCAATCCATGAATGTCAAGCTAATAACAGATTACAATAGAAACAGAAGCAGAGACGTGGTTATAATGTTTATAGACTTCAAGAAAACATATGAATGCTTTCACAGAGAATTTCTACTAAAAATTCTAAGATACCTCAACTACATTCCAAACTAATAATCATGATGAAACTGAACCTTACAAAATACAAAGTCAAAAATGAAATTCAGAGGTGAACTCTCAGAACCATTTTAAATGCACCAAGATGATGGACTTGCGGTGACATCGATGAAGCTAAAACGTAGATTTAGAACTTCAAAACATTGTATAAAAATTGTCCTCAAAATATCATTTGAAGACAGAAATTATGCGCTAAAACCAACACAATTAAAAGAAGTAAACATAAACAGTAATAAAGTCAAAATAGTAGGAAGAATAGAAGGAAATTGGCCTTATACCAGAAACAACACAGACAAAAAAAATTAACAAAAAAAAAAAATCAAGGACAAAAGCAACGGCTCCACAATTGCAAGTAAGAAACATTCTCAACACCAGAAACAAGCAACATGAACAAGCAATTCTCAACACAGTCATAAGCAACATGAACTCAACACCAGAAAGGGCACAAAGATTGGAATGTATGAAAAGATACTGGGAGGTACCAGACTCGAAAGTTTCTTCGAAGAAACTTGAATAATGGACTGACTAAAGCGATCTGCAGTCATAAAAGAAGAGAAAAAGAGAATCGTCAAAACTTATTATATTTTATTTTATTTTTGTTTTTCTAAAACCTAACAGAATAAAATACTTATTTGTTGTAAGATATTATTTAATGTTTTAAAGATAAAATATAATGTAACACTTATTCTATTTATTTTCAAGCAGCTTTTATTAAGACTATTTTTTTAGATCTTTATAGAAGTATGAGATTTTTATCTCTTCTGGTATGCAGTAATTAAAAATTACTACAGACAAAATTATAACAGTACACCTGGAAAAACCTGCTTTTTTTAAAATAAAAAATTGATATAGATATTATTCATCTGTTATTTGAAGAAACAAACTGGAATATTTTTATCTGATTTACAATAAAAAAGAAGAGATTTTCAGTAGAAGGATTCTTTCTTTCTTTTTTTAATTATATTCCCTAGTTTCATTTTTATCAGAAGGTGCTCTTTTGATAATTATTGTTACTTTGTAGAGAAAGCTCCACTGGTGTTTTTTTCAAGTTTTATTTTTTACTTACCACAGTTCCTTGATTGTTGTAATGTAATGATGAATAACCTGATTTTATTAGATAGAAAACTTGGGTTAATTATCATGCAAAATGTATATATATTTTAAATACCATACAAATAAAAATGTAAAATAGTTTTCTATTTAAATGAAATTTATTTAAAAAAAAAAACTTTATTAAAAAGAATAAAAATTTAATTTCCCAATTCTAGAAATTTTCATTCTGAAGTTTATGTCAAATCAAGGGTTAATAAATTATTGATAGTTGCTTCTATTCAGTGCAAGCTTCCAAAATTCTGGAATTTAAAAAAGAATTAAAAAATCAATTATACATAAATATTTACTTTTTAGAAAAGCTTTTTCTAGTCTGTTTGATTTATTTTTAACTTAATTTATTCAACATGAAATAAAGAAAAGAATTAGTTTGTTTAAGAAGATTCATAAAAAAATAAAATAAATAATCACTTGTAAATATCATGGAGTTGATAATAAAATTGACAAAAATATAATTAGTCACTCTGGCGTTCAATTAATATTATTATTACTATTATTTTAATTTTATTTTCTTGCTTTAAATAAAGTTAATTAAATAGTTAATTCAAAAACTAAATAATATAAAACACTAATCACCAACATTTATTTCAACTAAGATGATTCCAGTATAAAACACTGAAAATTCAAGATGCATAGTTGTGAGCAAGTCTTATTAATTTGACATGGAATAACCTAGCTATTATTCTAACAGAAAAATATAAGAGGTAACAACTAAAAAATAAATATCTTTTAAACCTAAATCATAATTTTTTCAGCATAATGACTTCTAGTAAAATAATTATTTAAAAATAAAACTGCAAGAATGCAAAATGTTTTACTTTCAATTAAATTTCTTCTTAAATTATCTATTCATTTTTAATCTTTATTGAAAATTATAGCCCCTAAAAGTAGGCTTTAAATCCAATTATATTTAAGGCTATCGAAATGCTTTCTTTTTAAGATTTTGTTTCATCTTGCTGGTCTCAGCCCAGTCAAGTCTGAGTCAAGAGTTAACTGAAATCCAAATAACCAGATATTATTGGTTACATTATCAATCAAGATATTATGAAGACATATATCAGATATTAACGGTTACATTAGAATTCAAAATTTTTAAATTTATAGTTACATTTTAAAGTATAGTTAATTTTTTAAATTTCACTATGGTTTAATGATACTTTTTGTATAATTTCACTCTTAAGAATGGGATCCCCAGAATCAGACAGTTAATTATTGTAACAATCTGCAAGTAATGAACTATCAACATAAAAGAGTTCATAGAAACAGAACTGATTTGTGGCAAGACCAGTCATGGATGCAACACAACAAACCCTCTCACACAGCCATCACTGTTAAGCAGTTTGTAGCCTAGCCATCACACTTCCCCCATATTCATTGAATTTAGTTCCTAAGATATTTTTTTATTTCAAAAAAAAAAAAAAAATATTGAATGGGCCTAATTTCACCTCTGGAGACCATTAAAGAGTCAATGTCAGAGGTGCTGTCAAGGACTAACAGAGGAACAACTTTGTGAGTATTTTGAAGGCTGGAAAATACAACTGAAGAAGTGAATTACAGCTCAGGAAGAGTACTTTGAAGGATGGATACAATGTAAAACTATATTACTTTTTTCAATAAATAATTTTTACAGCATTAGTCTATGAACTTCAAGGTCATACCCTATAAAATACAAGGGATTAATCAGGTAGTAAAAAATATATAACCGAAAATATTAAAAATAAAAAAATTTGGTTTGAGTATGTTTTTTTATTTTTTATCAAATGACTATGGATTAAGTTCCAAGATCCAGTAATAGTAAAATGCATATGATTTCACTGATTATTCTTGTTCTTGGATGTATAACTAAATAACTAACTTTCATCGATTGTTAAATGCACTTTAGACCCACCTTGATACTCAAAATGTACAAGGATTGGTGGTCCTAGAGTTTCTTGATATTTTCTTCCGGATGACAATCAGAACTTTTGGAAAATTATAATCAGCATGTGTACAGTTTGTAAGAGAGCAATCATTTTATATCAGTTTTAATAGAATTGATACTTTTAAAATATTTATTGTTCATAAAATTAACTGTTAATCACTTATTGACAGAAGTTTTCAATTTTGATTTTATTAGATTTACATAAATGTTATCAGAGACAACAAATTTTTTAATTCATTCATTAATTTTTTTATCATGAACATTACTTCTTCCTGCAATATAGGAACAAGTAGGTTTCTCCTTAAGAATTGCCAATTCTAAAGCGATAAATTTCTCCTTTTATACTAAGCGATTGAATAACTGAATATATTTCTCACACGATAAAATTTGGAGTTCAACATAACAGATCTGCCCATTGTTACAAAAAAAATTGTTTTGTTGAAATTTACAGCTGGTATCATTATTTTCCAAATAATCTTTGTAATTAATAAGTTTTTCAATTAAATAAGATAGAAATTTATTACCTGAGGTAGATGAGCTCTCCCAATTCAATGGGAAGGCTGCGCAGTTTGTTACATGAGAGGTCAAGCAATCGAAGGCTTGAAAGGCGACTGATCTCTGATGGCAGGCGTGTTAAATTGTTGTCATTCAGGTACAAAGACGTTAAATGTGTCAACTGCCATAAGTTTGGGCTAAGGTTCCTTATAATTCCTAAAAATTAAAAAATTAAAATAATTAATTTCATGAAAAAAAATTGGAAGATGATGTTAATTTCAAACAAGAAGGTATCAAATTTAACAAAATCACTTTGAATCATTACAAAGAAGTTAATCAGTTCCTTTGTGAGTACTATAATATAGGACTGATCGCTAAAGTCAAATAATCAATGCGTCAGATACTGAGTATCTAATTAGCTTATGACATTTAGGCATTCAAGTTTCATGTTTTCTCCAGAAAAACTCAAATACAAAGGATAACAGCAGTTTTACATAGATGTCCCTAAGACAGCAATGGCTGTTTCAACCAAGTAAACATATTTCTAAATCTTTCCTCAAGATATGTTACTAATTTGAATATGCAATACATGTTAAAATCTTCTCCCTCAGCTAATCCCTTTAAGTTATATTTTCAATGTTTCTACATGTTAGTGTCAATTTTCCCTTTATTGTAAGCATTTACTTTTACTAATTGTTATGATTCTTTATTTCCCTCAATGTGATCACAGAAAAAGTCACGTTATTCACTGTATGAATTAAGATACAGCCCTGTTTTATATTCTTACATTGAAATGGGTAAGACCACACACTTATTCACCAACAATGAAGAGAAGCTTGTGAAATCTGATGTCACATTAGAGAACCAGAGGGTTTTCATAAAAATCACAAATTTTTATACACCGGTACACTAAAAAAAAACTGATTTTTCATGTATTTTCTTGCCCACTAATTCTTAAACAAGATTTTATGTTGTGCATCTATATATCTGGCACCATATCTTTAAATGTTTTTCAGCAATTAAAACAATGAATATTTACAATCGTTTATAAGAATGAATATGTCCACCTATCCTAAATCACACATCATATTTCCATATCATAAATCACACTTATCATAGGAGTGTACTGTGAGATTTCTTCTCACAGTACACTCCTTTCAGATTGTAGATCCCAAAATTGGAATAGGAATTATCTTGAAATTGAAAAAGATACTATATTATTATAATGTACTGAATGTTTCTTTTCTTTCTTGTTCCAAACATTCCAAATTTTCAGCAAAGTTGAAGTTTATCTCTAATTACTACAAAACAATATCTTATGCACGGAAAACTGAATGTGAATTGAAACAACTTTTCAGTTTTATTTTTGAAACAGCAGTAGTAGAATTATTTGAGCGATGTTTAAATAAAGGTTAAAGAAAAGGTTCTTCATCTGAAGAGAAAATGCAATAACAAATTTTGAATGGCAAATAAGCTAATAAAAAATCCGACAGGAGATTGCTTTTATTATTTTTTAATAACAAAACAAAATTTTTATTTTTAAAATGTGATTTATTAAGATATAAAAAGACACCATAAATAAGAAAAAAATTTCTTGGATTCTAGAGAAGACTTAACTGTATCCCTTATAACCTGATAATTTCATAATACCTGAAATATTTCAACGATCAAAACGAAAGGAGGAGCAGGATGAATTGCCAACAGTTGAAGCCATGTTTAAACCATTTTTACTGAAGATGTACGTGTTGCATGCTCTTAGAATCTACAAGCAACTAATTATAATATTTACATAAGAGAAAAACTTGATTAAATATTTGCTCTACCAGACAAGTAAATATTTCAAATTTAAAACCAATAATTTTTTTAAATCTATAAAACAATCAATTTTATACATTATAATTTATTAAAAATGACAAATAATTAATAAAATTCATTTGTTTTCAATGCTCTGTAAAAATTGTTATTTCTTAAATGTGTCATATAAATAAATAATAAATTCATTAATCAAATTAATTTTTTTTAAATTAGTTAAAAATGATGCATAAATTAACATATACAAAACAAGAATTTATTGGTACATGATACAGAAAATAAGATAATATAATAAAAGAAAAATTAAATTATGCAAAATATTTTTTAAATGCAAGAACAAAAAAGAAAAAATGGACAAACAAATTAAGTAACAATTTGAATACTAGCTAAACTTTTATATTAAGATTAATTTATGAATATATTTAAATTTAACAGTAACTATCAATTTAAAAAAAAAAAAACAAAAAATAATTATGTTAATTAATTCCAAATGTAACAAGTAAACTTTTCAAAAAAAAAAAAAAAAATGATGTCATAGACTGCATCTATTCAAAAATAAACTTCATTAGCATAGCACATAACAAACAGTTTTATCTTAACATAAAAAAACCAACAACTAACAGCTAGATAAGCTTCTTTACTCTGTCAACACAAACACATCATAAAAAACAAAAGGAAGAAAGCATTAACCATCATCACAGAATACATACAAGTATATCAAAACAAAGATAATGCTGTTTAAAAATGAAATAAATATAGCAAATAATTAAAAGAAATAATGACCAAATACCACCAATTCGGATATACAGATCAGATTCACTTTTTAATACACAATACAAATTTATGGTTCAAATTGTGTAATTATCAAAACATTTTTTAAATTTATTTAAAAAAGTATACAAACAATCTAAAACGAATCTTTCCTAAGAAAACATCACCTCAAAGTACTGTAAGTCAAATTTTATTTCCGAATTGGTCTTCTACAGTTGTATACAATTATTCTTGTTGTACTTTATTAACCTCAAATAAACAAAATAAACCAAAAACATGCATTCATGACCAATTAAAATACCTATTCTACCGAAATCTATGCTAAATCACTAAATAGTAATCTTGCTATCAGTTTGGAAAAATTAAGTTACAGGTTTTAATAAAGGGCAGTAATATTTAGGGTACAAATACCTGTGTCTAAAATGGAAAAAAATTGTTGACAAACATATAATTATAATTATTTAAAACAATGAAAATGTATAGAAAAGGATTTGGGAAATATCCTTATTCTATTTACAAAATTCTTCAAAATTATATGTTTTCAACAACAATCTAAATGGAGGTTATACAAACAATTCAGTGTCAATAGTAGGAATTTACTCATGCAATGTCTTCTAACCAAAAGAGGCTTTTAATAATTAACACCTAAAACATTTTTTTTCACAAGTACCGCAACAAATTCTAATTACATTTTTTTTTTTTTTTTTTTTTTTTTTTTTTTTTTTAATTTATGGATAAATTATTCATATTATAAAATGAATTTGTAAATATACAGAGGGACAGACAGATACAAGTTCATGAATCAATATGTGAGCTGATAAGTTATCAGTATATATATATATATATATATAAGTGACCCAAGATCAAAGAATTTGTGCTAAAGAATGATACCACATATAATATAATGTGCAGTTAAAAAGACCTTAAAGTATTTCAGACAATATTTAAACAATTATTTGGAAAAAAAATGAATTTAACAAACTTACTTTCTAACTCTGTGTTAGGGTATTAGTGTATTGAAAACTATTTCTATTCCAACAATGCCCACTTAGAAAAATAAATAAAAAAACATTCAGTCTGCAGGTTGAAACAGTTAAAAAAAAAATGAATTTTTTTTTTAAAGAGGGATGGAAAATTAAAGATTTGGAAAATATTCATACTATATAATAGTTCCTGATTTAGAAAAACTAATAAAAAAATTCTACACAAGTAAGATGAAAGGGTTAAATTTTAAAAAAATTTGTAATTCAATTTTCATAAGTGGAGAGTTTTGGTAATATTTTTTATGGGTATTATTAATAAATATATTTTTCATATGTTAACAAATACACTTACTTAAAATCTACTTAAATCTAACCAAATTTGAGATGAACTACTCTCTCAATATTGCTCAATACTTTCATCCAGTTTTGTTTTGTTTTTTTCATTTGATAAAATTAATAGTTTTAATTCAAACTAACCAAAATTAAAATTTTCTTTTTTCCCATATATTTATACATATATAATGTTGGAAATGGACATTACAAAGGTAAAGGAGTATATACACCATATGAGAACATTCTTTGGTCTTTCACCAGATTAGAGTGCAGGCAAAAGCAAGTTATGATCTCAGCGCTTAAAACATTTTCATTCTTAGACCATAACTACTTCAGCAAACTTGATAAATTAGAAATCATTTGATTTATATTTCATCCAGAGGTGTTGGGTTATAAGCTTCAAAAAAGTTTTTTGGTAAATCAAAAATGATAGTCAAAGAACTAAATTCATTTAACTTAGAACAAAGTTTTTTTTTAACAGACTGAGTGTTTAATCAAATTCAAGAAAATAAAATGGCAAATACAAAATCATGTAATTTATTATGCATTAAACAATTCATAGTAATAACAGTGCAGAATGCAGAATGTAATGCCCTAAATTAAGTTGGCCAGTCCCATTACAGTTAGAGAAAATGAGTGGTAATATTATTCTATAGGCAAGTTTTTTAATTTGAAGTTATACAGCCATTAAAGAAGTTTAATACAGCATGATTAGATGTAATTAAATTCAGTATCTGGCTTCAATTTTATTTTTGAAATATTTCTCTAGACTGAGCCTCACCAGTCAAAATGCTACATTTGACTTCCTCCTGTTTCATCTTACAACACTGCCAGCTCATATTTGTAAATTTTCTGTTTATTGTAGCATATAAGTAATTTAAGCAATTTTATAAACCTTATAAGTATTTGAAAAATTAGTATTCAATCTAAATGTCAGTTTAATTTTCTTGATACTTAAGGTGGAAAAATAAGCTTTCTGTATGTTGTTTGATGCAAACCGATTCTGTAAAAAAATTTATAATAAGTAATTTGAATAGTTTTCTATTCAAAAATATTCTGCAGATATTGACTAAAGAACTGAAATTAATGCACAATTATTTATAGAGTGGTTTAAAAATCTCATATGTATGTGCTGAAAGGTACGAATTATTCTTATGAAACGCATAAGTTTCCATTCTGTTACAATAGAACTATGTTTTTCAAAGATTAAGATGAAAAATATACCATTACATATCACATCAAACAAATAAAACAAAGGCAAATTACTATCACAAAAAAAAATTAAAAATGCACAAAAAGTCTATGAATCGGATCAGTTAGAAACTTAAAGAGGATATGAATTTATTTGCTCTTATAACCATATCATGCACAATATAATCTGACAGAAATGATGTGAATGCAAGTGAAGGAGAAAATTGCAAGCTGCTATGACAAATATAAAATTACTAATATGGTAAAACTATTTCATAAATCTAAGGACAAATTACATAAGAGTAGAAAAAATCTCTTGATCATACATAAACTCAGTATGGCAAGAGAATCAATAATAATACATCTCACCACAAAAGTTCATACAAAAAACAGAGGATTTATAATTTTTTTCTATAGTTTAATTTAATCTTTTGATTTTATAAATTTACTTTATTTGCTAATCATTAGGGTCATCATTGTCAAAGTTGTACGTGCTTTTAAAAAAACCAAAAAATAAATAATTTGCTTTAGGTCTATATTTCATTATTATTGTAGATGGTTCAAAGATGTTCACAATCAGTTAATATAACAAGCATGTCTGTATAATGAAAGTATTTTTCAACCTATCTCAATAACAGATTAGTAAGAATAAAAACAAACAACAAGGAATGTACAGTAGTATTATAAATGATAAGCTGTATAAATCAATCTTAACGATCCAGCAATATGGTTTATGTTACTACTACAACAAAGCTTACTATTTGCAACAACACATACAAATTGTTTACTGATACAATGCCATATAAGCAGCAAAGATTGAAGAAAATATGAAATGTAAAATACAAAAATTGTTATTATTATTTAAATTGTTTTTAATTTATATAAAAATGATAAATTCAAACTTTACTTCCTACATCAATTTTGAAGAGAGAAGCCTATAAAATGGGGTATAATCCTACACTACATTCAAATTTCTTTGAATGAAAGATGGATGAGTTCATGTGCTATTATCACTACAACAGCTTATGCTTATATATAAAGATATACATCTGAATGCTCGATTCATAATTTCTAATCTTTAATGTGCTGACCAGTGTATATTACATATACATCGGTCAACAAATTTTTCAATTTGAAGAAATTATAAATTCTAAAAAAGAAAGAGAAAAGATGAAATTAAAAAAAAAAAAAATTACGCACTCACGAATGTTTGTTAAACTGACCCAATTAATCTGGATGAAAAGAATGTAAATAAATGAGATTATACTGCATTTTTAATTATGATAAATGTTTTAAGCAACTTCTTTAAGTAATAAAGATACAATATTCAGATTTTTTAAAAATTTTAACTGAATCTGAGCTCCATATAAGCTGAATTAATAAAATGTTACTACTATTAAAGAAAAAAAAAAGATATATTAATATTTGAACTAATAATTCCTCCAACAAACCGTGAAACAAGTTTATAGTGCATGCTAATTAAAGACATCAATTAATTTAGATGGTAAATTTATTTCTCTACACCGAAATAACTTTTATAATTGCCTAC
>JAAAKQ030178470.1:1489-14428 GCA_010016005.3 Zanna intricata | reverse complement strand
CTGCTGCTTTCTGAACTGAATTAAAATTTTAACTAACAGATGACAGTAAAGACTAAGTTTATAAATGAATATTTTATACCTTCTTTTTTTTTTAAATTTTATGTTGCTATGATGAGGCTAAAACTGCATTGAAATTATTTATAAAATAATACATATTTAAGTTACCAACCCATTTGAAACCATTCTGAGAGTATGAATAGCTGTTCAAACTAAATGTTATATACACAATACAATTGAAGTAAATTAAATAAAAAAAAATAAATAAAAAGGAAAGAAAAATGTTCTGTTTTCTCCTTTATATGAGAACAATCTTTAGTATCTGACAAAAAAAAAGAAGAAAGAATTATCATTGTGTAATGCCAGCATCATAAATGGTATGCATAAATTATGGTGTAAAAATATATGGTATTTATAAAAATTTGACAACTCCAACAAAATTTTAATATTTCCTGAGTGAGTCTTTTTAGTTACTACTGGTCTCCACTTCTCATTCCAAAAATCACCTCTTCAACTGTCTATTCTGCGGGTTACTGCAATCTCTGTTTACCACATTAGTTCACTTAGCCGTGACTTACATCTTCCTCCCTTTAATATAATATTTTCTCTAACATTTCTTACTTCACTTCATTCATGTGTCCAAATCAATTTTGGCCTTTAAGTTCTCTCACATAGTTAACCATGCAATTCTGACCGTTCTCTTTTATATCGCTCATTATGTATTCTCTTTTATCTTTACTGCAATATTTTTTTTTGAAATTGAGCTCTTCAGACTGTATTCTACTTCCACTCTTTCTTTTCTATAGCCTATTTTTAAAATTCATATGCAGATATTACTCACTAAGAAGTCTTCTTACTGCAGTACTTCATTATAATAAATGTGCCAAACAATGAAAAAGCCTTCTGTACCTTTGCAATCACCTCAAAATAGTAGTAGTAGTTGTTTTCAATCCTCAAAATAACAGATTTTTTCTTTACCATTTTAAAATCTTCTCAATCCATATTATTTTTAAACACCCTTTGTTTTAATCAACTTCTTATGACCAAATAACAGTAATCCAAAATAATCTGCCCACGAACTTAAGCTCAGCAAATACAGCAAAAAATATCAATATTAATTAGAAATTCAGAACCTGTTCAATATGTTCTACTGTAGGTATACTTTTGAAACAAGTGTAGTTTTTTGTGAGCCTAAATTAAGTCTTATCTTACGTCAAGATCTATTTCCTGCAAGTTCAAAAAAAATTATCCATAATTTTCTGAATATAATTTCTGTTTCTGAGGGAGGGAACATTTTAGTCTAAATTCTTAACAGCCAAGAAAAAATTTACATTTTTTTTTATTCACACATTAATAAAACTTTTTAACCATATATAGTATCCAATATTTATTGATTAATGCAATATCAAATTCTATGAGATAACATAGTACAATATCACTTATTCTCGCTTCCTCACAGTATATATTTCCTTCACATTGTAATAGTAATAGATGCTGTTTGGTTATCTGCTTCTTTCTATTACAGATCAGAGGTTGTGATTCTTAGAGAAAATATCTGTTGTTTGCATGTATATATAGATATATAGAACAGGGTCTCCCTTAACCAAGATGACTGGCCACCGAGGTCGAGTAGCACCTTGGCTTTTAATACGGTGGTTACAGTTTGAAACCTGCTCAGGTATCTTTTCATTATGATATAAATCATTCAAAAAAGAAAAAAAAAATAACCGAGATGCAGTTTACTTCATTACATTATTACAGCCTACTATTGAAGATTATTTGTTGTACGTAATTACTATTGCATATTTATAGTGTGTGGCAGTAAAGCAGAACTTTAAATTCTCTTTCGTTTCTGTTACTTACAATATGAGTAAAGATTGGTCTATATTTTGTGAGTGTATATCTGCTGTATTGAAATACAGTGTAGTAGCTGTATGTGTGGTGCTGTTTACTTGTATGTACTGTATTGTAGTTATTGTTATAATGGCTAGTTGTAGCAAAGATATTACTAATACAAAATGTAAATGGGTGGTAGTGTCAACAGACCAAAAATTAGATATAATTAAAAGATTAAATGATGGAAAATCAATTAAAAAGATTGGTTATGAGTTTGGTGTAAGAGAAACAACTGACAGCAATTGGAAACAAACAAAAAAAAAAAAACTGAAGAATAATTTTCACAAGTGCTTGAAAAGTTTTAAATAAACAATCTCTGCTGAAGAAGCCTGTCAGGATGATTTAGATGACGCTGTTCTTTTGCAATTCAGGTAACAGAGAACCTTTGGGGTACCAGTATCTGACCCTATTTTGCAAGAAAAGGCTATTTGACTTAACAAAAAATTGAATGGTCCAGATACATATTCTGCCAGTAAAGACTGCATGGAGAAATTTAGAAATCATCATGGCATAAAACAATTAGCCATATCAAGGGGAAAATTATCTGCCGATACTGACAATACTGCTAATTTTATCAAAAAATGTTTTGCTCTGGTTCAATCAGAAAATCTGCAACAAAAACAAGTATGCAACGCAAACGAGACAGGATTAAATTTTCGAATGTTGCCATCAAAATCACTAGCAACAAGGGAAGAAGGTTCTGCATCTGGCTTTAAAATTAGTAAAGAGCGAGTAAATGTTCTTGTCAGCAGTAATGCTAGTGGTGATGACAAATCTGCTTCAAAGTCACTGATCATAAAACATGAAATTTACATGCTGGCAGAATCGTGGAATTCAATTGATCTAAAACAATAAATAAATTATTTACAAAAATATGGCCAGAAATTCGACATGTTAACAATTAAAACATTTTATGTTCTATGCTATCAAATGAGAAGTTTTGTGCTTAATTAAAAAATATACCAGGATGTGAAAATGTAAAGGAAAATGAAGTGAAAGACTGGTTAGAATCAGATTCAAGGGAACCTATCAGTAGTGGCTCATGTATAAGCACTGTGGAACTAACTTCAGCATTCCCTATTTCCACTTGATATTATTGATAAAATTTAATATGATGAGTCCTTTTTTCTATAATTCTTTATTTACATTTATACAATATATAATCCTTAAGCTTTATGTCAGTATCTATCCCCCAGTTCATGAAAAACATTAAAAAATTGTTGTACAGAACTGTGCACTTCAATTCCAGCGGTGTGGTGTTTGGCTGTTGTGTGCATGCACACATAGGAAGCTGCACATGAGAGAGAGCACTGTCACTCCTGCAGTTCCAACTCTGGCAAGCTAGTGGAAGATAGTTATTTTCACTCCGCCTGTATATGGAACATTCCTAGTTCGTTCCCTTTTTAGTTTTGTCAGTGAAAGGAATATGAAAGCATAAGTAGTTTTTTCAGTAGTGATCAAAAGATGGCAGAAAGCAAGGACTCTTTGATTGCCAAATCTGTCCAAAAATATGCTGAAAGGGCGAAAGAGAAGGTAATTAGTAAAAACTAATTTTGTATTTGTTTCTGTGAACATAGAAATTTAAATTAAGCCCATTGGACTATAGTGTTTTTAAGTGGACATTCTATTAAGTTATCTAATAATACTAAAAAATATTACCTGTATTGACATTTTATTATTTATTTGGTTAAACTGAATACTGTTTTAAAGCACAATATGTTTAAAAACTGTGAACAATATTCCTGAATGTGATTAAGTGTAGAATTATATTATTATCCTGCTTCCAGTTATTCTATTTGATTCACTTCTTTCAGTTCTTTTATTTTACAAAAAACTTTTAACCAGCCTTGAAAACACCCAGAAAAAAAATTTCTGGAGGAGCGACTCCACTAATTTTAGCTATGAGCCGCCACTTGAACCAACATTTAGAATTTATGATGATTAGATTGTGAAAGTTGTAACACAAGAGATTAGTAAAATATCCAGTGATAAAGAAGAATCAATTAATGAAATTGAAAAATTAGCCATAATGAAGGGACTGTATTTCTCACAAAAGCACTCCAATATTTAGAACAATGAAACGATGTTCCTTTCCTTGATCTAACAGTAATATGAGGCTGGTATAATGTCGCTGATATGGACTGTGTTACTCAAATAAGACAAAAGAAGGCGACTCACTTTTTTGTTAAAAAATCAAACTAAGTTTATGTAAGTTGATGCAAGAGTGATAAGTGACTACTGATCTAATTATAGTATATACAGTAAAATAAATTAATAAATAATGGTATTGTTATAACTGTTTTTAATTCATGGCTTACTCTGCTACCAATTCGATATTAATATGGTTTGTTGCCTGGATGAGAGAACGAAACTAAAGATCTCTGTTAACCGTGGATTCTGTAATCCCAGCAGGCAACATGCCCAATTACCATGATTAAGAGAGGCCCTACAGAGTATGTAGATATATATATATATATTGTTCTTTTCAACAATATTCCTCCAAGAAAACTAAATGGATTTCCTACATTGAGGCATCAATAAAAGATGCTCAACAGGCAGATTTCAATAGGCCAATGATAATAAAAAATTTCTATATTACTGATAATTATTTATCAACAATCAATAGAAAAGCATGTATTACAATAAATCTGTTTTAAATATATCTTGACTATGATTAATGTACGTTTATAGTTAAAATCAGAAAAACGACATTTCCATTATCAAAATCATTGCTATTAGCCTAGCGCATGCTTTAAACCATTAGTTCTCAAAGTGACCAACAATACCCCAGCTGCTTCAGGGGTGATAGAAGGCTCACAGAAAATTGGTGACATTCATGCAGCCTAGGAGGGTGATGGTTGATTAAAAAAAAGACAAAAATTATATTTTCTTAAAATATAAAATAAAATGTAAGTTTCAACTCATAAATAAGATATGCCACATTTAAAAACAATAATTGCAATTGCTGTTTTTAAGAGCTCATCTGAAAAACAGCAATTGTAATTATTATTTTTAACAGATGGTAAATTTAAAAATTTTGGGGGCGCTAGAAAAGTTTTGATTCTCAATAAAGGCAGTGGGCGAAAAAGTTTGAGAATCAATACTTAAAAAAAAAATATATATATATATATAAGTAATACAAGTTCACTTTTCTGTTCCTGCTGTAGTTTGTTTTTAGAAAAGCTTTCCTCTAATAAATAATTTTAAATTCTGGAAGCAGAAACTGTAAAAAAAATTAAAAATCTGTTTATTTCTTAAATATTTCTGTTACTAGGGCTTTTGAAAGACATTAGTAAATTTTATGGACCATCTCTGATATTTTTAGCCATGAATGAACACATAATTATAAAATACATTAACTGTTTTAAATATATTACTTGATAGTTGTGACGATACTAACTTACCTCCATTTTGTGTAAATAATTATTTTTATGGTTACATTGTATAAAATGCATTTCCTTGCTTTTTTTTTTTAACTATTTATTAATAAAACTAATTCATTTAAAGAAACTGGCATTATATTAACATTACACAAAATTAATGGTGAAATAAATAATGACAAATTATGAATTTAATATATGCTGTATAACTAGTTACTTTTGAACATTCTTCAGGAGATTTGCTGGACAACTGTAAATTATCTGTATTTGCTGGTCTTGAGAGAAACAGTAAATACATTATAATAACTTCTTCTGGGAACAAGTTAATCCTACTAGAAAATAGAACATAACTTTGATTGTAGTGCAGAGGTATTATTCCTAATACTATGTGACCATTAAAAAACTCAATCGTTATGAAAATTAGGTTAAAAACATAAAAACTTGATCTATAAATGTAGGTCTCACTTTTTTTATATTTCTTTGTTATAATGCTTCAATTTGATTCTGAAAAAAAAAAAAAAAACGTTTCTGCACAACTTTATATTTTAATTTTCAAGTTTTTCAATTCTAGTAATCATGGCAATATATGTGCAAATAATCAGACTGGTTAAACAAAAAAACTACAGACAAAATTTAATAAACCGATCTGCCAGAACAGAACTTTACAACTCCTTCTTCTAGAGTAAGAGTTTAAAAAGTACTTAATAACATCAAGTTTCATGAGAACTTACATTTAAAAGAAATTTTTACTTTCTTAACACATTGTTAGACATGCACATTAACTATTAATTTAATATTTTACCCACAAAATTTTTCATAGCATAATTATTTTTTTAGTCATTTGTATATTTTATGTTTAGTTTAAAATATTAATCAACTTTTTTTAATAAGAGTTTATATTACTATTTTTTTTTTTTTTTTTTGCTATTTTACACTCACTAACTCCAATCACCTAACTAATACATAGTAAGTAGTTAATTATAATACATATATATATATATATAGATACAGCCAGATATCAATAAATCCTAATTTTTAATTCAAAATGAATAAAAGTTGATTGAATAAAAAATCATAGATTTCTATTTTTTCACTGACTTCTAGTTTCTACTTCTAAAAACCTTGTCACAAAATGTTTTATAGCAAAAAAAAATAAAAAATAAAAACAAAATGCAATACAGAATCTTGTAATAATTATTCTAAACATTATACACACAGTAGAAGGAAAATTAAACTGTCATAATAATACTTTAATACTTGTATTTGTGTGCTTGTGATATATAACAGAATTTTTTTTTTTACATATATAAGCAAAATATTTTTTCATAATATGAAAACAGACATTACAATAGAAAGCATAACACAAATATCTGCTGCATACACAAAATAACAAAAAAAAACCCATTTCAAAGCAACTAAGAAAAACAAAGCCGCAACTGATTTCAAGTATAAAACAATCATTTCAAGTAATTCCTTTATTGTACATAACAGATAACATAAAAAAAAGTGGTATTTTCTTATTTCACAATATGTGGAGAGAATGATATGTTTATGAAAAATATAGTTTTTATGGATATAAAAAAATCAATGAAAGAATATAGGTAAGCATACAATTTCTCTTCTCTCCAATATTAGTAATCCAAGATAATGAAAACTTACTGTACTATTATTTCTGCTGTATGTAAAGCTTCACAGTTTATTACTCACCAGTTAACAGCTAACTTGTTCCAGCTGTTATTTTAAACTTGTTTTGTGTCGGTCTAAATGTTTGATGCCATACAGACTACTGTTGTATAATTTAAGGTAATGTTAATGTATTTTGTTTATCATTTATATGCAGATAATGATATATTGTAATAAATTTTTTAAAGAAATTTATATTCTTTAAAACAGCTAGTAAAAAATTATTTTGGCCAAATTTTCTGAATATATTTCAGTTTGATATAGTATTAACAAAAACTCTAAAACACATTTTTTTTTAATAAAGTGGATGTAAAATATTCGGGTAATTGACATAAAAAACAAAACTTAGCATTAAATGCCAAGTAGTCTTGGCTGATCTTATATTTCTAACTTCTAAGATTATATCACAACAAAGGCTGTAAATGTAATTACAGTTCAGCAATCAGTTTTGTTCACTCACAGGTTCAGATCATTTCAAAAACAATACTGCTAAAATAAAAATGAACTACAATGTGACAAACACTAGTATTATAGAATGGCTGAAATAGCAAAAACATGAAAAATGTATGCCAGCTATGTGATGTTTGATGATGCATTCATTATTCATAATTATGGTAAATTTTAAATTTATAAAAACACAGGAAAAAGAATAGATATATATTTTTTAAGATATAATCATAAAAGGACAAATGTTTTTCAAGGACTTTTATGACAGTACCTTCAAAACTGATGTAAATATTCTAAAAGTTGAAAGATAAATGTCTAAATATTACAATGCTATAGGTAAATGCTGTGGGTAAATATTTATGATAAATTTAACAGTCTTAAAACAATACACAACCATCTATATATTAAATAATAATTGTTAATAACATTTAATAATGAAGATTTCAACAACTACATATTAAAAACTAAATCATAGCACTAAATTAAGGAAATAGTAACACAAACATGCTTACCAAACTTTACAAATTAGAAATTAAGAAAAATTTCTGAACTCAAGCAAAATAATTAACTTACTTTGTACTATAAGAAAACACAGTGAAAGAGAGAGAAGGTGGGAGGGAGGGAGAGGAGTTTACAAAAGACAATGTCACATTTTAGGAAATGCTGCACAACAAACCAAAAAAAAATGTGGTAGAAGATTTAAAAATGTGTCATTTCCTATCTGCCTATCTTTTACTTTAAAAAATTAATAATTTCTCATTTAGATTACTTTATATAGAAAAAAAATTCAGTATAGAAAAATATACTTGAACGTTTAACCAATTTATAAAAATTACTTTTTAAATTTTCATAACAGTAGCCACTTAAAATCCTTAATGTCAAATTGTTTAAAAGTAGTTTCTTATTAAAAAAAAACAAAAAAAAAACCTTTTTTTTTAATAAAGAAAAAATAAGTTTTAATGAAACACAATGAATCTTATTTTTTATTTTTATTTTTGTATTACTTGAATATATTGCCATATACACTTGAATTTTATGCATAGGACATGAAAATGGAATTTTGTAGCATATGAAAAATGCCATGCTTCAGGGGGATACGAACCCAGGACCTCCAGATTAAAGTCAGAGATGCTACCCTTCTGTTACTGAGATTGGCATTTGTCATGATAAATCAAATAGTAACTCAGATATTAATTTTTTGTACAAAAATTATCTATTTTATCTTAATACAAATCAAAAGTAAGTGAAACAAGATAGCAGTTGCTCATTAAAAAAATAAAATCATTGTTGTTTGAAATATCTTACAAAAATAATGCATTATTTTTTTAAACATTATTTTAATGTTTAAAGATCATGTGCAAAATATGTAAACTAAATTTGAATTCAATTTTTGTCTAGAAAAAAGACATATATGCATACAAAAGGAAAGCGAACAATTTTTGTAAGAAGAATCATTTCCATTCTAATTTTACATTCTAATAAACAAAACACATAAAATATATAGGAATATGAATAATGGATATCATATTTTAAACATTATTATACTGTAATGTTTATAAAAATAATTATAGTAAATGGAACATAAAGCAAATCTATAAACTGACCTTACTCATAATAGATTGTAAGTAAGAAGATATCACTCTATTCCGACTATCCTTAAAATATATGGAGTAAAAACCTTTTTCATCAGTGCATATCAAACAACACAAACCTAACCCATACACATAAAACTGTTAAGAGTTGGACTTGGATTCGGCAGTTTCTACGATGAACAATATTTAAGACTCTGAAAAATGAAAAAAGTGAATCTTTCCACTTCAGGGTTAACAAACAAGGATAAACTATACACAAGTAAATAAGATGTTTTTTGAAACACCAGTATAAATCATAGAATCAAGTTAGGAGTAGTGAAATAGTATTAAAAAAAATAATAATAATAATAACTAATGTAGTTAATTTTATTTATCTTGCTTAAAAAGAAAAACCGAAAAAATTTCTCCTAGTGAGTATGTATCTAAGCAAATAATGCTCATTATACAATGACCTTATGGTGAACTGAGTGGTCAGCTGCATTTTAGTAAGCTTGACAGCCTGAATGCAAAAAATATATACAGCCCGGTGAAAAAAAAGCAATGGGAAACCACTTCATTCCTCACTTTCCTTAATAAGCCAAGTAACAGAATGTTTGTTATTCTTAAGAAACTTGTCATTTTTAGATGTGGTTTTGTATCATTTCAGGTTGTGTACAACCACTATGGTTATAACACCTAACATACATACAATAGACAAATATTTTTATTACTGACAACAAATTCTTCAATTTGATTCTTAAAAATATGAAAAACATTTTAGCATGTTAATAATTATAGTTTTATTTTCTTAAGTGGTTTTGTTCTTCAATTCTTAAACTGCTATTTCTGTTACAGTTTTTACTTTTAAATAACCCATAAAATGAAATGACACACAACTTAAGCTGCAGATCTTAATGGCTAATTAATATTCTTAGTTGAGAAATCAATTGATCAGAAAACATTGTTAGTAAAATATCCACAGATATTCTCAGTGTATGATGTAACACTACCTTGCTTCAGCTTCATCCATTATCATTATTCTATTTCTACAAAATGTTCCAGTTGATTGTCGGTAAATTAACAAAATATATTTTTTTGATTAAAATAATGAAAGAATTTTAAATAAATATTGTTGCTAGCAAAAATGCTGGCAACATCTAAATATTTACCCATAAAATTTTAATTTTCGGTATCATCCTAATTTGCAGAGATATTAGTGTCACATCTTATTTATCCAGATTGTATAGATGGATACTGAAGTCTAACTTGTACAGAAAGTTGGCTGAATCAAAAGAATAATGTGGTTTTAGGGTTGGTTTTTTATTAATAAGGTAAGATTTATTAATATAAGGATTATATGTTATTTTTGTTGACCTAAGGAAAACATATGACACATGATGTTTTTTATCTGTAAATAGGTTGTAGAAGGCGATGAAGGAATCTGATATTGATGTTATATGTACAAATGCAATTAAAAGCTTGTATAAAACCACAAAATAGTCGGAATTTTTCAGAAGGTTTTGGGGTGAATAAAGACTTGAGATGGAGATGTTGTTTTTCCCTGATTCTTTTTAAGATTTATATAAATACAACTTTAAATTATTGGAGATGGAAATTTAAGCCAACTGGTGTAGATTAGGATAAAAAAGAAGCATGTAATTTCTCTTCATTTGATCAAATAATTTTAGCAGAATACAAGGATGACATAATGTATTTGTTAAAGAAGCTATAGAGGAATACAGAAAGTGAAGTTTAGAAACAAATATGGATAGGAAGAAGTAGTTGGTGGTGGGAGGATGAGGGAAGAAGCTGCAAATGGGAAAGGAAATGATTCAATGCGCAAATGAATTTAAGCATTTGATGGTTTGGAGATTACGCTGATAAGATGGAAGAGATGAAACTGATATTTTAAATAAAGTACTGAAGGGAAAATCTATTATTTGGTAACTGCATTCTGTTCTCAGCATATCTGGAAAAGTGAACAAAGGTGTTTAGCTTCACTAGAAGGTGGAGTAATGAAAAGTGCAGAAGTTTGAGCACAGAACAAAAAGCTAAAAAGAAAACTCACAATGAATGATATGGTGTTTTGGAGATGTTATCAAAGAAATCTGATGGATCATGAATGAGTAAGTAACCAGAGGCTTAGAGAAGAAATGAAAATAGACTAATTGTCACACCATTTAAATGAAACTACTCATATGGTACAGGCAATTCACACTGTATAACCTTTTGTCTTTAAAACCACTTTACTGTAATCGCTTCTATAATTTAGACTTCAGTATCTATCCATACAGTCTGGATATAGAAGCTGTCATATTTGATGTATAGGTATGCACAACGGTCGACTGTCACAGAGATTTGGGAGTGGACCTGCAGTGCACAAGGAAAAGGTTAAGACCAAGAAGTAGGTGGCAAGGGGTGGTAAGTGGATGAAGCAATGCAGAGGAGACAATTAATAATAAGGAATAATTTTGATAAAGGAAAATTGAAATCAGTAAGCAGTAAATGGCTGCAATAGCTATATATCACTTCTAGATAAGTGTATAAATTTGTTTAAAATAACATTTTCCTTCCAAAAATATTTTACAATTTTTATACTAATCGGAAATTAGGTGGAAAAAAAAATCAATTGATGTTAGAAAAAAAAAACAATTCCATATTAAAACATAAAAAACATTACTTTATTTGAGAATGAACAGGGTCCAGAAAAAGTATTTATACAAGCAGCTGTCACAAAGCTAATCTTACTTTACATTGTAATATTACAGCCATTTTAAATGATCAACATGGCAGAATACTGCTGAAAATATCACATTTTTTAAAAATGATTAAGCAACCGGTGAAAGAAACTAAAAGAAAGTGAATACAGTAAAAAGCTTGCAACTATTAACACATACCTTAATCTAATGAAAAAAATAATAATACCATTATAAGTACAATACTACACATCAAAAACACTATAAAACAACAGCAACATAAAACAAAACTGAATAAAAAAACTTAAAAACAACAAATAAAGCCATTTATACACGGTGTTACACCTCATACTAAAATACACACATAAAACCTACACAATAATATCATGCTGCTAGTGAAAAAATGACACTCTTTGGCTGTTACGAACTCTTTTTACAGTTCATAACAGCAAAATGATGAAATTCATTAACAAAACAGAAAAAAAGTTACGTTTACATCGGTTTAATAAAATAAAGGTCGATATTTAAAAAAAAAAGATGTAAAAAATGCAAACTTTTGGTTTAAATAAGTCATGCAAGCCTTGAATAGTTAAAAAATATATTGACATCATACATTGCATAAGATAAGTCGTAAATACACTGTTAAAGGGAAAGCTAAAATGGATACTGCTGATACAACTGTTTCCGATTCTTGGTATGGTCCATCTCATTTGTAGCTAATAAAAAATCATAAGAAAAACATGCGAATATATAAATGTATGTTTTTAAATCAAGCAATGAATCAGAATTACATGCCTGAAGAACAAATACTTGCTTATTTATTATTGTAGTTTGATTTACTGTGTGTACAAATAAATTTAAGAACTAACACCGTGCATGCGTAGCTCTAAATTAACGAAAAACTAAGCAGTGATAAGAAGCTAAATTATAATAGCTAATAATTTAGGCAACTTAAAACATACTTGCTGCCATGAAGAAAGCCAAAGTTTCATCATCCTCTTCGTCGTCTTTATCGTAAACCTTTGATAGCATATTAACTATCACAGATGCTGTCTGCATAGACAAGATATGACCTCTCTGACACCAGCCAAAGAAGCTTTAAAACAAAATCAACAGAAAATATTATTTTTTTAAAAATTGGGATTTAAAAAATATATTTATATATAAAAAACCAAGAAAGATATTTAAAAAAAATATATATCAAAATGAACTAAATTCCGTTAGGATCTCAATAAATAAAGCGGGCTTATTAAAACCTGAATTTACATT
>JAAAKQ030178459.1:0-10172 GCA_010016005.3 Zanna intricata | reverse complement strand
AAACAAAGTTTTTAAGGTAACTGTGTAAAGTTTGTTATTTTATGAAACTGCTCTTCGCAATATGTTACAGAAAAAAATGTTATTTAAATCATCAGAAAAAAAAAAAATCAAAAAAATTTTTTTAAAAGTAATTCATTCAAGTGACCTAGAATTTCGATGGTTTATATGGAATAGAAAATGTCAATAACTAGTGAACTAAAGAGGTAGAGTGAAAAAATTATTTCGATTAAGATAGAACAAATGAGTATTTGGTTTTGAAAGAATCTAAGTGTTCCAACTGTTACCTTTGTAATTAAAGGGTAATATAAACAAACGTGTCTTAGATCACTCAATATTTGTAAACTAATTGAAGAGTTCATTTAATGGGTATTCAACATAGTTCAAAGGAGCGAAATTGAATTATAAGCCAATACTGTATCAAAAATTTTACTGTTAAATAAGATAATTCAACATAGTTTTAACTTATGACGCATATAAATGGAGATTGTGTTTAGATAGGTTTCGCTTTAAGAATATTTCTTTTTAGTAAAAAGAAAATTTACACAGCATTACTTCAGTAAGTGAGAAATGCATTTTGGTGTAATTTTTGTTTGTGTTCCAAACGTTTTCAGGATACGTCTAAACAGCGCAAGAGAGAGGGTATGAAGATTTGCAAAGCACTAAAATAGTTAACGGCAAGAATAGTATTTTTTCAAACTAAAAACACGATTTTTTATGTTTATAAAAAAGGGGTATCGAATTTAAATGGTTAAAAGAAAATCTTTCCAGTATTTATAAACAAATATTATTATCCATAAAGAACAACTGTAAAGAATAAAATAATATATTTAAAAAAATAATTTAGAAAATATAACCAGAGAAAAACGCTTTAAGTTAAATATATTTTATAGAATAATTAACTGAACATAAATTACAGCACATTTGATTTTAATCAATGTTGGTATGTAAAAAAGATAAAAGAACAAAGATAATCTGTTATAAATATTAATTTAACCTCTACCTTTTGGACTGGAAGTCAAGCAACTTGAGAGGGCGTTCGAAGGTTGTGAATCAGGAAAAATCATTATCATAGTGGTTAGCAATAGTACGGAACTATCCGTGGGTGGGAAATCAACTTCAATCGGATCTCTGGAGAGAGGCAGCAAGAGAAATTCATGAAAAAATAAACCGAACTAAGTTGGTGATACATTTATTAAAATATATTTTAGTAATAGAACCATGTGTAGAGAGTAACAACAAGAATTGATTAAATCAATTAGTAATAAAACGTAGAATGTAATAATTTTATTCCAGCAATTCCTCGTTCTACTAACTGGTTCCAAAAAACTTCGCGTTAAACAAGATTCCCATTACATAAAAAAAGGAGTTAGATTCTGAAGTTTTTTTTTAATTATTTTTATAACAAAAATTGTTTTTTATTACAGAAAAAAATACAATATGCAGTAAAATCTTTTTTTAATACATATCAGGTAATTCATCTTATTTAAGAAAACATATAAAGAGTCTTACTAAGATAATATAAAATTAATATACTAGCATTTCATTACAAAGCATTTTTAATTCTCATCACTGTATTTGAGAATAAAATCTCTTTATTTAGTAGTGGCAAGATGTCTTCGTCACTTAAAATCTCTTTGACCATCATTTGCAGGATTTATCATGATATAGTTCGGCTGGTTTAGTCATCATGAAATCAGTAATAAGCCTTTGCTTACCGCTGTACTGCAATTTTTATTTATTACGTTCATAATATGGACTAAACAAATATCAAATTGTCTTGAAAGTTTTCCAGAGCGCTCTACTGAGAAATCATTTTCCGTAAAAAAACTAGCTATTTTTCTTGCTAAAAAAATGTAGATCTTCTATTACGTTTTTGTAACCAAATTCTTTCACGGGCTCATCACAATAAGAATCTTCGATATTATCATACTACATTTGGTTCAGTGTCATGCTATAATCGCACCAGATTCCCCTCATTTAAATTAGTTTCCATTTCAATTAATTCAACAATTTCATCTTCAACTGTATTAAAAAAACCTCGTCATCCAAAGAGTATGTGAGTAATGTTTGTTATAGGATTTAGTTCGTTTTCGATTGGATTTATGGAATTTTGATTAAGTGCAACTTCAGGCCGTAACGAAATATTGAAATGAATTGTTTATTTTAATTGTAAGCCCATCTTAATTATTGCTTTGAGTTTCTAGTCTATCAAGCCAAAAAAAAAATAATTCGACTGTAAAGGGTTAATGCTTCATAAAAAATATGAATTAATATAGAATGAGAGAGAGAGAATGAAGAAATAAGAATTAGAAAAAATGACAATGAGATTCTTTCTAGAAGTGGACTTATAGAAAAGTGTAGATGGGGCAGACAATGAAGATTATTACATTTCAACAATTAAAATGACAGATCGGGTACTGGTACTGCAGATCAGAAGATATAAATGCTGCCGGGGACTAGCAGAGTGACTCTTACAAGTTTGAGTTCAGTTCAGTTTAGTTTGTGAGAAAAGCGATCACATTGTGAGGGAGCATTTGGAAAGTGCTTGGTAAGAGTCGAGTGAAGAATGCGTCACAAGTATTCCATTTTGGACAATGGTTGAAAACAAGAAGCAGTTCGGCCAGTTATTTGTGATCAGGAGTGAAAATGACATTATTCTATTCATTTAAAGTGTTCGGTATTTAGTTTTACTGTAAACAGTAAAAATTGAACAGTACTTGCATAAAGTGAATTGCATGAATTGTAGACTTTTCGATTATTATCTTAACCCCAATTCAATATTGGTTTTATTAGTTGGTATAAAGTTACGGTGAATCTGTGAATTTTGGTATTTATAATCTAACTGTTATTAAATTAATTTTGTTTATAATTTGAATTACTATTTTGTATATTATAAATTATTTGAGAGTAATAAAATGCATTTATAAGAAATTTGTACGTGTTAATTTCTGAATATTCTTTTGCGAACCGCGAACACTTGTCAGTATGTTTGTTGTATAGAGTGATTTAAAACTACACAGCAATTTCTCGAGAGATGATTCTGTAGCCAAAAATAAGAAAAAAAGTTCTAATAAACATGGGTTAGAAAGCGGTTCGTTTCAGAGTTTTGGATCTCGAAGCAATTAAACCTTTATTCTGCTCCCTCTATAATGTAAAAACCGTACTAAAATTCTAGGGGAACAAATCCAGGGGTAAATTTTGTAGTTCCTTATGGTTTTTGATCTAAGAAATTGAATAAACGTAGTTCCAGTCTTCTATATGACTTAAAGTTTTACGAAAAAACATTTTCGGAAAATACTCTTTTTTAGGTTTTTAATAATATTAACTTTGTTATTTAACAATAAACAAATAAATACTTCTTAACTTTGTAGAAAATTTAATCCTGAGAAAATTGATGTAAATAACGTCGATTAAAATTAGGAAAAAATTTGAGAAGTTCAACTTTAATTGGAAACAAAACATACAAACTAATCGAAAAAATGATACGATTTAAAACAGAACGATTTACAAACAAATGATAAAGTTTATAAAAATAAATCTGAAAGACACCCTTTTAAAAAACTTATTAAATTTTTTTTTTCATAGGTTGGCAATAACAGCTGATCAACAATTTAGTTTAGTGTCTAAGATTTAAATATTCATTTGAGCGGTATTTGTGCTGCTATTGTTCGGGCAGTCATTCACTTTGGGTGATACCAAAAAAATTTGTTTTAATTTGGAAAGTTGATGGACATGTTGTTAAATTACAGTAAAGTTGGCTGTTGTGCATGATTACCAGGAAAATTATCCAGATCGATAACATTTGGGCTTTGGAGAGTCGAGTTCGGGAAACAGGTATGCTTAAACCATAACGATTCGATTCTGGTCGTGAAGGTTTTGTGAGAAATACTAGCGCGGAAGAAGCAAATAATGAATGCAGTTCAAGTATCTACCACCTAATGTATCAGAAGGTTGTCACATAGCTTTCATGTTTTGCAATCTAGTGTGTGGCGTATGTTACAGGAGCAACAATTATACCCATTCCATATAATATTTGTAGAAGACACTTGTACCACCTGATTTTGATAAGCGGATGAAATTTTGTCGATGGTTAATTAGAAAATGTGAACATTATCCTAATTTCGTAAGTAATATTCTAATTATTGATAAATTCTGTTTTACAAGAAATGGCATCGTAAATTACCGAAACACCCCATGAGACTGGCTACAAATCATGTCCAACGCAAGTTTTCGTTTAATGCGTGATGTGGTCTTAATGATGATAATCTAATAAGCCCTTTTAACTTGCCGCCAAAGACTAATGGAGAGCGGTACTTTTTGAAATATGTTTTGAATATTTTTTTATTTACATTTATTTAAAAAATGTAATATTTATTTATAAAATAATATTTCTATATTTTACTTAAATTTAATTTAATTTGACTACTTTTTTTTGTTTGTTTAACCTCCGGAACCACCGATAAGGTATATCATCAGAGGATGAGATGAATGAATTGTAGTGTGTGTGAAAAATGCCATGCCTGACCGGGATTCGAACCCGGAACCTCCGGATGAAAGGCTGAGACGCTACCACTCAGCCACGGAGGCCGGCCATTATTTATTTGTCTACTCTAAATTAATGATAGACAACGGATCCAAAGAAATAAAAGATCCTACATATAAATTTAAAAAAATATATTATTCACAAAAATAGTAAATTATTTTAATTCCTTAAAAATAGTAAACACGTTTTTTACGATGACTATATCAAAATTTCAAATTAACCAATGTAAAAGTCCCTACTCTAAGAGCTTTACCTCTCTCTTTATCTGTTTAGCCTCCGGAACTACCGTAAGGTATTACCTCAGAGGATGAATGAGGATAATGTGTATGAATGCGAATGTAGTGTAGTCTTGTACAATCTCAGGTCGACTACTCCTGAGAAGTGTGGTTAATTGAAATCCAACCACCAAAGAACATCGGTACCTAAAATACATAAAATGTATATGCCAATGAGACCTTTAATAAATTGCATTAATTCCCCTATTTAACTAATTAAGTAAAGTGCTATCTAAAAAATCTTAAAGAATATATTAAGTTGGATAATAAATATATATTAAAGAATGAATTCAAATTAATAGATATAATTAATAAAATCGATATAAAAAGTATAACAAAACTATTAACTTTGGATATAAAAGATATGTTTACTAACACAGATACCGATAAAACCGTACATTATAATTAAAAATACATTAACAGATTTAAAAATAGATAATAATTTAATACAAGAAACAATAAAGTTATTAAATTTATGCATCAAATGTAATTATTTTGAATTCAATAGTAAGAAATATGCACAGTAAAAAAAAGGTCTCGCCATGGATTTTCCACTTTCAGCAATAGTGGCCAATATATTTATAAATGACTTAGAAAATAATAATTTCCAAAGCATATCAAATTTTATTATATAACTGATACGTTGATGACATTTTAATTATTTATAACCAGCAATGCAACGTGATGAAATCGGTACGTTAAATGAAATGAATTCTTTAAATAATAGTATTAAATTTACCGTAACTCAGGAAACTAATAAATAATAGTCTAGATTTTTTAGACGTAAAAATTAATAAAGATTATAAAAATAACAAACACTGTCTTTTTAGGAAACCCACCGAGCAATACATTTTTTTAGAGTTTAAAACTTAGACCAGAAAGAAAAGCATTAAACAGATGACAGGTAATTTTAACTACGATTTTATTTTTCTTAAAGAAAAATTAAATTCTTGTCTATTATTACATGATTTCATTAACTTGTCTTACTGATTCCAGTTATCCTATTAAAAAACATGACGGGAAAGCAGATTATGTATAAAACTGTTGTTATTTCAGTGAATAAATCCAGAACAAAATTAAGTTAATAGTTGTAATAACACAATTTACGGATCAAATAACTTTTAACGTATACTAATATCTACTTAACTATGACGTTATAATATTTTAACGAATACAAAAATAAATGTGATTAGATTAATTAAGTTCTTCATTATATTCTCGGATGTTTCCTGTATCCGAAACAACCCCTCAATCATCAAGGAAAATTGCGGTCGTTCTACACTAATCTAATATTTCTCCCCCTATTTCAATTAAAGAGTAGATAAATCAATGAACTCAATTACATTTCCTTTCTTTTGTTTAGAGGTAAATCAATTATTTAACTAAAGATATAATTATTATAATAAAATCTCAACAGACTAGAAATATTCTACAGTAAAAAAGCTTCCTTGTTTTTTAATTTCCCACATATTTTATTATTGTTCAGAATAACGTTTCATAATTTATAATCAAAATGAAATCATTCTGAACTATATTATACCAATGAAGAGAGAGGTTCTATGTTCACTTTTTCTCACCCTCTCTTTCTCTGTTAGGGTTTATACCCTCAACACGTAACAGCCATCTAAGAGTAGAATAAAGTAACTTCTCCTGTAGTTATGTTTTTATTTCCTCCTATAAAAGTGTAAGTCTTCTCAATTACTTATAATTTTATGTTTACGTCAAATAAGGAAAATTACTGTGATCATAAAGAACATTTATTTTATGATTTCGAAACATTTTTCAAGATATCTGTGAGTACAATGAAATGGTTATTATAAACATATATGTCGTTATTATATTTTCTTTTATCTGCGAACTTGAATTGTGTTCATCATATCAAAACTACAGAGCATTAACGTTTTATTAAAATGAAGACGTTTATAAAGAGATACATATAATAAATATGCCGCAGCTAAAGATTCATAACAAATAGTTTTAAGTTATCACCAAAAAAATAATAAAAAAACAAAATTTTCAAGAAATCGGTTGCAAAACAAAAAAATCTAAGGACAATAATATGAATAATACTCGTAATCTAAAGCAATAATTAGTAGCTTATATGACTGGAAACCCTGACAAAGTGCACCGAACTCTCGTTAAAGATTAGTATCTTTAAATCTATTTTCAAAATGTGTATGATGAAGTAGAAAACAACAAAAATAGTAATAATAATCTAAATTAATGATAATGAACTAAAATAACATCTTTTCAAGTTGGTTTCTCATTACTATTCGGAGTATACTCCTTATTCGGAGTGCACTCCGAATACTCTTTCTTTTCTCTGTATAGTTTCCGGAACAGTAGATATTACTTTAGAAGACGAATGAGAGTAATATGTATGAGAATAAATAAAGTGTAGTCATGTACAATATCAAGTCAAACATTCATGAGACGTATACGTCTCATTGAATCCCAACCACCAAACGTACCACCAACGTTAATTGAATCCCAACCACCAAATAACATCAGTATTCTCATCCGCATAAAATTAACTACCTCTACAAGGATTTGAATCTTAGAACTTTCACAACTATTATTATTATTTCTCTTTTATACCACCATAAAATAACATTTTTTAATTAAAATTAAAGCGTATAAAAAATTCTATGTGTTATTTTGGCGAATTTAACTTTTTTAATAATAATAAAAAAAAAAAAAAAAAACCTTAATAGTTCACCGATTATTATAATACTCACGCAGGCATAAACGCGATTAAATTAAAATCCTTATTTCATTAAATAAAAAGTACGTCCATATTGTAAAGTAGTCATTACTAAACTTAGATATTAATTACCATTATGAAAATTCACGTAAAAAAAAAGAAAGCCAAAAGGGATTTTAAATTTTTTATAATAAAAATAATAATTTATATACTATATCTTTAACTTAGCAGAATTAATAATATAATTTCTAAAAGAAAGGTAAGTGGAGTACGGACGCTTTAAAAAGATGTTGCATTAATTTGTCAGTCGTTGGATGGACGCTTTGAGTGAATAGGAAAGATGAAATATCATAAAGAAAGTAAGATAAAAAAGGATAACAAGAATTGGAAAAGAAAATAATAGAAAGAAAAGAAAATTTCAGTAGAACATAAAGCGAAAGAGTGTAGTTTTCTTTGTATATATACAGTACACAAAAAGAAAAATGCTGTTTACAAATGAAAATTGAGAAGCACCTTCCTACCTTTCTTACTTTTACGTTATCGTGCCTCATATTTTACTTTGCTTATTCCTTTTTCTTCTTCTTTTAATTCTCTTTCTTTCTCATCATGTTCCACAACGTGAATCAAAATTATGAAAGTTTGCTGGGTGACGGACTGGCTCCAATCCCTTTGAAAATCTTCACTAATAGCTTGAATTATGTATGTGAAACCTTCTGCTGCGCTGTTTCTTACGCTAATTACAAAGCAAAGCCCTCATACCTCCTACTCTTCTTCCATTTCGTAACCGTTCCTGCATCATTCCTCTTCTAATCTCCACCTACTTCTTTACCTATACTCTCGCTTCAGGGTAGCAGCTACGATGAATTTAATTTGAGCCTGCTTGAAGTGTTCGCTATAGAGTAGCGTACACCTAGCATTACATAATCTGCATTATAAGCATCAACTACCCTTTCTTTGCAAAGTACCAAATACAAAAGGCTTTCCTCAATTCAAACCTTGAGTCATTCAAAACTTCAATATACAAATATACTCATAATGGTAGGATTTGTGTGTGTGTATGTATGTTGTATAATTTATAAAAAAAAAAAAAACACTAGAAATACATCTGTTATGATCGTTTTTTTACCCACGTTATGTATGTACTTTTAAAAATAATCCAAAAATTAATAGCAACGATTAGTTGTGAATGAAAAATTAAGTGTGTAAAAAACGCTTTTACAATTTAGTTTTAAGTTTTTTCCTTAAAGGATTAAATCTCTACATATTAATATGTTTAAATATAAAGAATATCTTGAACAGCTGATGTTATTGTTAGCATTTACATAATGCAACCATCTTTACTAAATACCATTTCATCTAATAACATAGTTTCTTATATACGACTGATCTTGAAAATAATCAACAAGTCTTATATTATCATAAAGGGAAAATTGTCTTCTTTAACAGTTTATAATACGGCTTAAGTCCGTTTATCTCAACACAAAACGCCATTGGTATCTATTGTAAGAATCTTCATCCCACAAACCTCGCTTTCCCTTAGAGATCACACCACTCATCCTGTCCTTCCTTGGAAGATTCTTCTTTCTTCTCGCAGGAATCGAGGACAAAATTTTCTGGAGTATCTGACTCTCTTTCATTTGTGTCAGATGAACATACCAATCAGTTATCTTTTTTCGACTTTATTGAAAGTGATTTTCTTTTCATTTTAGCTAAGATATCGTCGTTTTAAAATCTGTTTAAGATAAAAACTCGGTTGATATGATACATGGTTGACAAGTTAAATTATCCTCAAAAAAATTTCAACTTAAAGATTAGTCTATTTTTAAATCTTAGAGTGAAAGTCCATACTTCGAACCCGTATGTGGAACAGCTTTCAATTAAAGAGCTGACGATTCTCTTCATTTTATTATTTAATATCCAAGCAATCCATAAAATAGAATTTAATCCATGGATTGAGCCATTAATTATTGAAAAGCCATCATAACAAAAGAATATAAATAAACCAACATGTTATGTGATTTTTACAAAATTATTTAAAAAATCACAACAGTTGTTTTCAGTATACAGTACATTCTTCAGCTGCTACAAACAGAATACTTAAGTTCAATTTGCTTTAGTGTTCTGTTTGTAAAATCAGGGGAAGGTACTTTGTACTTGAAACAGTTGTGATATTTAAATAATTTTGTGAAAATCACATAACATACTGGTTTATTTTCTTTTGTTAAAGTAAATTGAGCTTCAGTATTTCGTTTGTATTCTTTTGCTGAAAGAGGATTTAACAACTTGGTGATCATTCTACTTTTATCAAATTTTTCAAAAATATTATTATCTGGCCTTCCATTTGATGTTAGAATAGTACCCAAATATTTAAACTCGCCAATTAATTTTTTATTAAAAAAAAATTTTTTTTTTTATAACAATATCCTGTCTATACCCAGGTATCATATTTTTTATTTTTCGCAATTTTACTCCAGTCTCTATGTATCATATTCTTCACTACACTTTCTAATAATGTGTTGCTCATATTTTTACATCTTGTTCATCCTCAGCCGGCAAAACTTGGTCATCCACAATTAGCCGGCAAAGTTGGTCATCTACAATCATAGTTGGATTTTAAATTCAACACACACACACACACACACACACACAC
>JAAAKQ030178437.1:0-12330 GCA_010016005.3 Zanna intricata | reverse complement strand
TGTTAAATAAATTATTGTGAGAAGGCTTGATATTGTGTTGGTTATTTATACAAATCATGTTCTCACTATAATTGGCGACTGTGAAAATATTGTTAAAATAATTGTGGGGAAGTCGATATCGTGTTAAATACAAATCATTCGCCCACATCAATATATACTAAAAACAGATACATCCATCTTAAAAAAAGAAAGAAAACTTTTAATTTAATATACATTTCACATGAATAATGTGAGGTAGATTTATTGATGTACTCATCATTACGAATCCTAATATACCTATCAAACAGTTGACCACTGAACATCAGATCCTTTTGTTATCAATATAAGAGTTCTTTAATTTCAATTTTTTTATAATAATCATCAATTTGTAAGGAGCATTCTTATGCAGTTTAGAAAAACACTTTTTATAACAGGTGTAATGAAAGAAAAAACAAAGTTATGAACCGCAAATACAAGGCATATCCAGAAAGTAACTACCTTTTTTTCTACCACCACTGGAGCACTCGGATTGCAGTTCTGAACATACAACCCACATTCCATTCTAAATAAAAATTTTCAGCTCTCGTTCACAAAAAAAAAAATTTCACAACTCTCATTCCATAGCTTTTGATAGATGCCATAAGTACACAGACACTTGTTTGCACCTGATTAAATGTTGTTTAAAATATTCAAGTCAATCGAGAATGTCATACTTAACACAAAACCTAAGCTGTCACAAACTCTCCTCTCATTGGGTGCAAAAAATGCTGATGGAGGTTCACAAAACCAAGCAATTAGACATTCTTCTTTTCTTTTCTTGTGATACTCGGACATGAAAATGAAGGTGACAATTTTTTTTAATATTTAAAATGTTATTTAACCAGTCACAATTTGTCTCACTGCAGAATCCAAGCAGCATTACAGAATGGTGACACACAAATCAAAAAACAGGAATTCAAACCACCATTTCAACAACACAAAATATCACGTGTACTCTCACCTGGATAAGAAAGTAGTTTTGCTGGTTGACTATAAATGCTTCGCTTTATTATGATACTCTCAAAAAATTGCTTCATGCAATCCAAACATAGGAGAGTCATCTCAATCTTGGGATTTTGTTGCTTCACAACAATGCTCATCTCCAAGTTGCCAATGAAACTCAAAGTCTGAATGAATAATTTGGCTTGGAGTAATTGAGGCCCTATCTTATAATCCAACTTGGCACTGGGCAATTACCTTTTCTTGGGAAATGGTAGTCACCCCCAGAAAAAACATGCACATGCTACATTTGTATGTTTTATCCGATCCTTGGGCAGCAACATAACAGTTCTTCATACTCTTTAATTCAGAGTACTCATACTCGTTTTCATTAAGTATTTTCATACTCTTTGAATCTATCTTCTTTTTTATAAAGAAGATTTATTTTTTTATTAAGTCTTATTTTATGTCACATTATATTATTACCTAGTACCAGCCACCAAAGTGAGTGTGTTTTTCAACCATATTGTTTATCTTTAAGAACTTTTGAACAAATTGACCAATTTTATAATTCACTTGAAATGATTTCTATTCCCTAACCAAGGTATTTTAGCTAATAAATAACCAATATTGTGAATTGCTTTTGCATTAGTTTTTTTATGAGTTTGAATTCTGTGAAAACTCTCCCTGTTTGAACATGGCAGCCGTCCATGTTACCATTCCTGATCATCTTTAGAAGCATTCCTTTGGCATATGTCCCATAAACCAACTCATGTGTACCAAACAATTTTGCCATAAAGATTTAAAAATTTTTTTTATTACTGCCAATTTGCACTGATTTACAAAGCATATAAATAGGTGAAAATTATAGACATTTAACACTTTTTTCAACTGAAAAAAACATTGGATAAAGTTCAACATATTAATTATAAAATGCAATATAACACTTACATTTGGGTTGTTAAATGCTAACTTCATTAATCTTCTCCATGTACGTTCCATCATATTGAATTTCTTACTTTCCTGTGGTAACTGTTTTGTTATATCTTCACTAGTAAATATTGGTTCCAAGTACATCCATTGTCTGTGAAAACAATTTTATTTTTAAATTACATTAAACACAATCATTCTCTCTCTATCTATACATATATAAAAACACAATTTTGTACATCCACAGCATAATTAGAAAAACTTTGCTATCAGGTAGTTAGATATTATCCAACCAGAGTTTATTAAGGATTTTAATTCACTAGGTTGCAACAATTAGAACTACATCTTTATGAAGAAATTATAGTAACTAAATTACTATAAGTGCTAAATCTAAGTTATAAAGGGTTAGCTGAAATTTCTCACTTCAACTACTCAAATAAAGCCTATTTGTGACCAAAGAACTTACGCCTTATGTGAGCACTCTGTATAGTTTGTTTTGGATTGATTTCCAAACTGCTCTTGGGTTTAAAACATATTAGAACTTGGTCCATATCTAATTTTCAATCACAATTCTCCCAAAATATCCTTCTTCATTTATTGAAACAGTTAAGGAAACATGGTCATTCTTTCAATTCTATATATTTTATTCAATTATTTGGTACTGAATTTGCAAATAATTTAAGGAAAAACCCATCCTGTCACAACTCTGAGGCATTATTGAAATCTATGAAAACTCATTTGAAGGTTCAAATATTATGAAAATATGTGTATGATTTGTTCATTTTTTCTTGACTGAGTTAGTCAGTTAGTTATAAAACAGTATTATTATCCTTTTTCTTTCTCATTCGTTTCTGTGTATTCTTCTCTGAAATTTCCATGATTAAACATTTTTGCTATTTCTAGAGTTTCTGTCGGTTGTCAAACAAATGCAAGTTCTTCTGATTTGAACTTTGACATTTTCTGTCAGTTCTGATTCCAAATTGGGAATGGAAACTTTTAAGGTGATGGTTTCACCATGATCAAGTCAAAGAAAAAAGGTGAAGGACTACTATGCCTCATAACATCCTTTCACTTGGCAACAGTCATGTGAGGGACTTGGCTGTCCTTATGCAAAGTTGGTTAAAGTCAGAGTACCACATTATTTTGGTGATTAAGGTGTGGGCCCTCTGCATTTTATGTTCCAAAAGGTATAGGATTATCTATAAAATTTCCTCCAGGAGGATCAAACTTTCATTGGTGTTATAAAAATTTATCACTAGGCACATCCATTGCTGGCTCGATATTTCAGTGTTCGAAGTAGCCCAAAAGAAATGAATGGTCACGTGAGAAGACATTGGTATTTTCCATTGTTTCTATATGGATCCAAATGTGACTCAGGCATCCCATATGCACACGCATTATGGGTTACATATACAATAAAATGACAGTGGTTTTGGGTAAAGCTTGTTAACTCTAAGGAAGAATTTTTTTATAAATGAAGAGAAACGGAAACTGTTTTCGAAATGGATTAATCTCTTACAACTTCACATAATGTACTATTATGTACCAATCGGAATAAAAGATTATTTATTTGTTAAATAAAATACCTAATTTTTTTTAAATAGAGATAGACTCTAAAAGTAAGACTTAGAATAATGCTTTGGATAATATTGCAGTAAGTGTGATTTTTCTCAACTTTTTTGTAAAACTCATCCCTTTCCTGCATACAAGAATGCTATCAAATCAACTTTCATCAAAAGCTCTGCAACATAAAACTGAAGTGATGAAAAATTCAGTAAACACTTGATAACAATTTTATAAGGGTTTACAAACAGGAATGTATAACTATTTAAAAAAAACTGCCAAATTTCAGTAGTAAAAACTGATTAGCATTCTGATACAGCATTAACAAATTAAAAGTTAGAAAAAGGTTATGTTCCAATAAGTGAAACTGTTATTATTATCAAGAAGTTCACCATCTTTATCCTGTTCACCAGTAAAGGTCAGATATGTGGAAACTGAGCAACCAGAAGCTTCATTATAACTACACTCTCACCCTTTCCTCAGATGTAATCCACTAAATACTAAACATGTGATTCAGTAAGTTTGCCGAGCATTGTACTCTCCAGATTGCTCTGACTCAACTCTTTGTGATAAGACAGCAATATAAAATTTAATAGTAGCTATCTGATTAGCATTTTAAAACACTAATTTTTGTTTAATTCATGCTAGAAAAGATGTTAATATACTTGTAATATAATTTAGAAAATCAAAAAATTATGGAAATATACATTGTTCAAGACTATTAGTATTACATAATTTGACCATAAACAATTAAAATTGAACCAGTACTTACTTTTGACATTCAATCCATTCCTCTATGATTTCTTGAGCTAAATGTAATTGGTCCTCCCATTCTTGAATACGTTGTTCATAGGCACCTTTATATGGGCTAAATGTTAATTGTTGTGTTGTTATGATATGATCATCCAACATTTGTAACATTTCATCAGTCACTTTCATTATGTATGTACCTATGTTCAAAACAAAATAAATTTAAATACATTAATACTGTTTATTACAAAATTTTAAAAGTTGATCGAGCTACACAAGATTATATTTTAACTCTGTCTTTTGGAAATTATGTTGCACTAGAATGTCCACAGAAATATTCCTTATTTCAATATTGTTAGCTACAACTAGCCATTCATTCTGCCAGCTTGCCTACAACCGACACTTCAAAAACTCTATAATTAGAACAGATCAAACACTTCAAAAAGATTAGCTAGTACAAACGTTACTGGAATCTATTTTGTCTCGTTCATGGCAAATAATTTCTACACAACTTAAAACCCAGCAGAAACTAACTCACAAATTTTGGTTACAGAGAAAGGAAAACGACAAATGTATGTTTAAAATGATCATATCCTAAACATACATTTGAGTGTACATTTCTGAAACTTCACATACATTTAATGAATCAAAACAGACCGCAACATACAAAAATATGACAACCCCAAAAGCATTTACAACTTAAAAAAAAAATCATTCAAATTGGCCAATTGTTTTAACCAAACATATAAAGGTAGAGCAATTTTATTTTAATAAATTCATCTTTATGAATAAATTAAATAATAATATAACTAACCTGTATTTTTATATGGAGTCACTTCCAAATTAATATTTGCCCATTCATTTGCCATTTTATCTAATGCAAGTTCAATGACATATTCTTTTCCTGCATGATCAGCCAATTCCATCATAACATCGACATGTTTTTCAATCCCAAGTTGAAGACATTTATGGAATGTTAAATTAGGAGTCATAGTTATCTGACAACCTACCCAAAATAACAATGAGTTATTAAAAAAAAAAAACCAACATAAAAAATGTATAAAAGGTTTATAAAACTTTAACCTATTAGCACAAATTTCTTTAAAAAAATCTATGAGACCAAAATCTAGCAACATTTACATCAGTTACCATATTATATTAAAAGTGGAAGTACTGTAATAATCTGACGAGAGGTGGAGTGTAAAGCTTAGCGGGGAGCTGGTAGGATTTGCAGAACTTTGACTCATTTCATCACAACAGTGATTATTAACCATACTAAAACAATGACTCATCAAAATTCTGTTAACTAGCAATAAAATCAGTTCACTACTAGCAGTTGAGTTCATTAACTTTCAGTGTCCTCTAATATTAATTTACAATTAAAATTTACTTATGTATCATAATTGTTTACTTCTGATACTGTATTTTGTTGCTAATTTAAGTGCACCTATTATCGGTTTTGATGGAACCATGAAGGAAAAAGTGGAAAACCATTCACAGTGAAGCTAGAGAGATTATTTGAAAAGTGATAACTGAATGTGATGACAAGGCAAAAAATAATGAATTAAAAATACTCGGTAAAACAAAGTAACAAATGTGTCTCAAATTATGCAGGCATTTCTAAATGGACCATAATGTGAATACGTAGAGAGAGTGTAATGGTGAAACCTCTCTTATTTATGGTGATAAGAATCATCATGTCCAGCAACCAGATGTGTAATGTGTAACTCATTTGAAAAGGATATAATAAAACAAGTGATCCGTGATCTTTATGTAAATCAGAAAAAAATTCCAACATGTAAATTTGTGAATTTCCATGGGGAGAACAATCACCGAGACGAGAATTAAACCAAATGGGATTTAAATGGAACATTTTAGTCATAGAAAGGTTTTGATTGAAAGACACACATTGTCGACTGTAGGTTTAATTATGTAACAACTGGTCATAAGTTTAGGACTGAATCCTGGCCAATTACATACATTAATGAATAGATGCTAATCTTACAGTTAAGAAATGTTGGCAGTGTGAATTAGAGCCTGGCGTACTTACCGATAACAGTTCTTCTAACCATTTAATTGTTTTCTGTGAGGGTTCAGAAGATGGTTTTGTTGAAGCCTTCTTATTTAACCCTTCTTATTTATAAAGCTGGTAGCACATGTGATGACAATCATGGACAAATGAATTTAGATAATATTCAGAAGAGTGATAAAGGAAAACTTCTTTGTTTACAATCTGATATTACTTTAGAAATACAAATTTCTAATAGAGAGCATTGTTATTTACAATGCCCCCCATCACATCAAACAATTTTACAAACTCCCCCACAAAATATTCAGTTACAAAAGGACATACGAGAAGGTGTGATCAATGTGATCATGTTTACAGTGTCTGTCATGAAACATGGATATTGAACAACGCATTAATATTAAGTTTTGTTTCAAGTTGACAAAAAGTCCCAAAGAAGCTTACAAAATGTTAAAATCAGTGTATAGAGATAATGTGGTAACTTTGAAGACTCTTTACAAATGGTATGAGCGATTTAAAAGTGGAAATGAGTCGGTTAAGGATAAAGCAACGGTCAGGACGTCCTTCGACCTCAAAAACAGATGAAAATGTGCAAAAAGTGGCCAAACTTTTTTGTTCAAACAGGCGAATGACTATTTGAGAGCTTACTGAAGAACTTAACATCTCCTACGGGTCCATGCAAAGCATTTTAACAGAAGATTTGCAAATGAGATGAGTGAGTGCCAAATTTGTTCTGAGACTTTTGACTGGTGAACAAAGAGAATCGTGTTTCAGTTTGCATGGAATTGAAGGATTGTCTTCATGCAAATGCGGACTTCACAGCCAAAGTTCACTGGGGATCAAAGTTGAGTCTATGGCTATGACCCTGAGACAAAAATTCAGAGTTCTCAATGGAAAAACCAGTAACTCACCTCGCCCTAAAAAAGTCCGTCAATCAGAGTCGAACATCAAGGTTATGTTTTTTCGATTGTGAGGACATAGTGTGATCAGTTTGTTCCAAGAGTACAACTGTAAACTCTGAATTTTACAAGGGGTACTGGAATGTTTTCGAAATGTGCGAAGAAAGAGACCTAAAAAATGGGCCAACGGTTTTCTGCTTCATCATGGCAAAGCACCTTAACATAAGTTGCTTTTGATTCACAAGTTTTTGGCCGCTAAAGTCTTCCTGTCTGTCCACATCCGCCTTACTCACCAGATTTAGCACCATGCGACTTCTGGCTCTTCCCAAAAATAAAATGTGCTATAAAAAAGCGAAATGTTTTGACACCATTCCTGACATTGCGAAGGCCACGACAGAGCAAATGAAAGCCATTCCAAAAGAAGCCTTCCAGAAATGCTTCCAGTCGTGGATTCAATGTTAGGATAAGTGTATCGCTAGCCAAGGACAGTACTTTGAAGAAGATTAATTCACATTTAAAGTAACTTTTTGACTTTGTTTTTTTATAACATAATTCACTGTATTTTTTTATCACACCTTGTAATAGCTTGGCTGCAAGAACAAGGAATATCGTGTTCGATGAACTTGAGAAAATGTGAATTATATCAGCTGATAGAATTCCACAAACCACAAGAAAATATTTACCTTATCAATGAATTCCTTAAATCCAATGGTCATACTGTCATTAGGTTACTGCTTTATAATTGTGAACTAACCCAATAGAACTCGCAAAAATAATATGCGAGCATAATATAACTACAGACTTCTCATTATTTTAGCTGAAAAATATTACGATAGAACCTATAAAATATGTTATGGTAGAAGAATGGAAAAGATATTGTTCGCATGTAAAAAAGTAAAAGACAATTATTGGAAAAAGACAGAATTGTCAAAGATGTAGTGGATCATTCAATTAAAAAAAAAAAAATTTAACAATTTACTTTGTTCCTCACAAAAATTTTCATTATAGCTTAAAACAAAAGCTTCACAAGAAACTTACTGTCTGACATTCATACATTTATATGTTACATAAATATGAATAGTAGGTAGGTGTAAACACGTTACTTCTGCATTTAAATAACAATGATTATTAACTTGTAATCTTTTGGCAAAAATTTAAAAATATATTAATAGACAGTAATTTTATAATGTAAATGAGATCTGTGTTTAATCTATTCTGTAAAAAAACTGTAATTTTAATTGAAAATTACTATATAATAAATTACTCATTTTTATGCACTTACCAGTTTGAGCAGAAAACTCCTCCCAGTGACGTTTCTTTAATCCAGGATTTCTAACTGCTTGAATCAATGGTATATATGGCTTAAAACCTTCAATGTCCTTCTTTATTTTAAGAGCAACAGCTTGAGCAACTGAAAAAAAGATCGATCATAGAAAAAAATTGTTTAGACTGATTACAGAAAACAAATTGTAATAAATATTCAGAATACTTTAAATAACCTTCAGCCATAAAGACATTTTTACATGTTTGTAAAACATTGTTTAGTTTTCTTGTACATTAAAAATAAAAATATTCTCAAAAATCAACAATAACTGAAAAAATACTAATGTGAGTAGATAAGAAAATAGTAGTATCATAAAATTGTATAAAAGGTATATTAATGATAACAATGAAAAACTATACTTTGAAGCCCTGATTATTATTTATAAATATTAGTTTTCTTCTAATTATAAATAAAATTTTAAAACTATGAAAATACCTGGAACATCAACAAAAGTTCGTACAGCTTTTGCAATATTTTTATAATATTCAGTAACAATTCTATCAACTGATTCTCCATCCACGTTAACCAATGGGTTATCCATGAAAGCATCTAAACTTCTCAACCAATCTGAAAAAAGTAAGCAACTTATATTGATTGTAAAAATAAGAGATATATAGTTGTGCCAATTGTTTGCTAAAAATAAAGCAATTGAAGGAGAAATTGCTAAAATTAAGATGCATGCCCAGAAGCAATTTAGAAAAACTGACAGTTCACAGACACTGCAATAGATTTAAATTTGCTGTCTAAATATTACCTTTAAGTTTATAATTATTCAGAAGCACTGCAAAAAACCTTATCTACAATAAAAAACCTTATCTACAATAAAAAACCTTATTGCAATAGATTTAAATTTGCTTTCTAAATATTACCTTTAAGTTTATAATTATTCAGAAGCACTGCAAAAAACCTTATCTACAATAAAAATAAATTCAACTTCTACAATACAATCAAAAAGACTGAGATGACCCAAGATGAGATACAAGCAGCCCTGAAATTAGGATATAGTTTCTAAGTTTACCGCATACCAAAATTACTAAAGTAAGCTTCTAAGAAAAAAAGAAAACAAAAAACTAAGTTATGTAATTATGTAAATAAGGAGTGAAACAGTTTTCAGTTTTCTTTTTTTGTTGAAAAAACTAGAAGGCAAGTGCTTGTATGTATTTACAATAAAAGACATACAAGAGTGTCTTCAGCACGGTGTAAATCGGTAATTCAGTTCCTTAAATGCATTAAACTAAACTGATGCATTAAACCATTCAATTAATAAAAGTAGGTATCTGTTTCTATTTACCTGATGCTGTAGTCCATAAATTTCGATAAGGTTCAAATTCTTTAATAAGTTCTTTTATCCCGTCAAATGGAGTTACAGCCATTCCTAATAACTTTTGTCTTCGATTGAGCATCAGACCAAATTCTTGAGCTTCCTTTATCAATTTCCAAGTTTTGCGACACTCATTAGCAATTTCATGAACCTGTTAAATTTTTTTCTTAAATGTAATTTTTCAGCTAATTAATATTATCAAATACATCTACTAAAAAACTGAATGTAGTTTTAAAATTTAAATAAAGAATAATTTTATTTAAATTTTAAAAATTGGAAAAACTTTATTAGAATTTTTTGTTTACTTTTTCTGAAGGTAGACAAATTCTAAAAAACAAAGTTTAAATGTGGCAAAACTTCAATTCTGTTAATTTAGGAGTCCAGGAAGGTGAAGTATTTGAAAGACAAGGGAGCCTGAACTCCTGGGAACCATTATTTATTTGAACACTTTCTTACAATGGTTTTTTGTTTTTTGTTTTTGAGGAAATGTATTAGAATATTGCAAAACTTTAAGTTTTATTTACTGGTCACGAAAAGAGCAGCTTGAGCCCTTTAGGGAAAACAAGAAGACACTAAACTGTTCTTCACCTTTATGATTTTTAACTTTTTTAACTGGAAGGTAAAACATCTTTTGAAAAAAAACAATAAATTATGTTGTATCTCACTATTTATATATATTAAGATCACAAAACCAAATGAATTTATTAATATAGCAAGTTAAAAACATTCATTTAAAATAAATCTACTTTTATGAACAAAAGTTAATTTTTTTTTTAATCAAGCATGGCTCATATGATTATATAATGATTAAATTATTAAACCCACTTACCAACAATTTTATATACTTAGTTCAAGCGCTTTCGGAACGTAACTATTCCATCTCCAGGAATTCAAATATGTCTTTTAATTTTATTAAAACTAAAACTTATAAAATTTTTTAAAAACATGTTTTTTAAAACAAAAACTTGTTGTGTAAAATGTTTACGTAATTATACAACAATGGTTGTCATTATTTTTAAAATTATGTCAACTTACGTCCTGTCATTGTAAATGTCTCCACCGTTATATAATAGTTTTGTGGTCTTCACCACTGATCATCATGAAAAATATTGTAACTTTTGAATTACTATTTAATCAATAAAAAGACAAGAAAATAAAATGAAAACCTTTTCCATGTCTGTTTGTTTTTGAATCATATGAGTAGCAATAACCAACTGTTCAATACGTTCTTGAAGGTTAAATTCATCTTCAATTTCTACCTTAGAAAAATTTTCAAATTCTATGTCCAGCATTTCATTTGTTTCATCTATTTTTCTATATATACGTCCAGGCCACATAAGAGCTTCCCATTTTGCATCAAATTCATCCTGTTCAAGAGCCCACCAAAAAGCATCTAACACTTCATATTCCTAAAAATAAAAAACAAATTACAACCATTACTACAATAAAATAAAAACATTTTTTTGCTTTCTTCAGTTATTTCACTATTAAAAGAAAAGAACCAAGCCAACTGGATCAGACCAGAAAAACAGAAAGCAAATTGCAGGATGAAATTTGAACTTAAGACCACAATTTTCAAAGGTTCCTCTGTTCATAGTTTTCAGGACACACATTAAAAGTATCCTTTAGTCTCTTAACCCTTTGCGGCCTGGAAAAATTTTACTAATCTGTCCCTTAACTCTTTTGGTCTGCAATGCAGGACATCACCACAATGCGCACAGCTCTGATTGATTATTCTGAAGATTATTATGTACAGCTCCTTTGGTCTGCATGGCAGACCAAAATCATTTTGTTCAAACATTCTCTTGACCAGCATTGAAGGCCACCAAGGTATAACTTTTATTTATTTTATATGATATTTCCAGTGTTTCTATAAAGGGCGGTGACACCATGGGCTCATTTAGAAATAACACATCGACAAATCTGATACTGTAGCGATAAAATTTATTCATACGTTAGATATTTATTAGTCATGAACTGAGAAATAATTCTCTTGCTTCATCATGATGAAAAGATTAACACAATTAAATTAATTAAATATTTATGGAAATGTATTTTGTTAATTATTTTATCACAGTAATCAACACTGTCTTTCATTTGAGAACTAAACTATATTTGTACATGCTTGCATTCAAAACTAACAAAGGAAAACATTATGATGGTCTAACAGTTCAAAACAATCTCTATTTACTTTCGTTGTACAATAAACACTTATGAGTCATGATTTCACGTTTTTTGTTTTTTTTTTGTGTGTTACTAAAATAAGTCATTTTCTAGACATTTTATTCATTTTTTTATAGTTATAAAAAATTGGCATATTGTAATTTTTATAGTTATATTAAAATATTTTTATATAGAGTACCATGAAAGTCATTGTTATGAAAATGTTTCTTAATCACACTGATATTAAAAAAAATTTTTTTTTTTTTAAGCATATACGAGGGTAAGTCAACTATTATCCGCAATATAGTTATAAAATTTTATTGTAATCAAATAGGATACTTACAAGTACATCATTTTTCAACATAGTCCCCTTGCTTTTCAACGCACTTGGTCCATC
>JAAAKQ030178404.1:0-12330 GCA_010016005.3 Zanna intricata | reverse complement strand
AACTGTGCAAATATTCTATTATAAATTTATAAAAATTATAATACATAATCTTTATCTTTATAATTCTACTTTTTTGTAGTAATGAACAAACATTACAATGTAATCTTTATGAAATGTTAAGATTCATCTACAAACTTGGTAAACTTTGCATTTCATCTCAGTTTTTCTGACGTTTATTTTTTTTACTCTACACTGGCAACTTATTACTTTTAATAGTAACAACTGAATTAAATTGAGGGGGGAGAAATATTGATTTTTTTTTTTAGATTTAAACATTTGACCTGTCAAATTCATATGTGCACCTGTCCACCTTTTATCACAATCACCTGTATTTTATTTATATTACCATAACATTTTAGAATCTTTTCCATTATCTTTTGAAATGTTGTATAGATTTTTATGTTGATTAAAAAATTTTTAAAAAAAATTGTTATGTTATTATTATTGTATATTAGATCAATAAAAATATATACTGATGAACATTAATTTCCAATATTTAATGGTAAACATTTTATATTTTGTGTGATCCCAATCTGATTTAATTATTATTTACTCGCTGCAGAAAAAGAGCTAATGAATTTGTTATTCATACTCATTTGTTATTCTATTATGAATTTCAGTTTCCCATAAGTCTGTACAGTCTTTTGAATTGGATATCAGGTGAGAAATTCAATATCTTTATTTGCAGCACTTCGAATACCTATGGTAAAACGGTTAAGAAACTGTAATAGTATGATTAAAAACATCAGAAAATAAACTTGTATTTGCCTTTTGATTTATATAAGAAAAAACCTTTCTTTTATTTTCAATTAATTGAAAATTGAAACTATGTTGACAAATACCAGAGAAGTGCTAACATTTTATTTATTATAACATACATATATTTTTTATACTCTTATTTACTACGCATACTATTTTATTTATTCATAGAATAAATATAGGGGAATATGTAGGAGTAAAGCTTTTCATTCAGAAGATTCTGCTACTAGTCTACAACAGAGGTTGATACAATTTTTTTCTGTTGATTATTTGTCAGTTCACTTGTTTGATGGTACTCCCAATACTTTCATTTAATGATAATCTTTTAGCCTTAACATTTTTATTGCATTCTATTTTCTCAATTATCTATTTTATGTATGCCATTCTTCATTTGCCTCTATAATTTTGTTTTCTCCATGTTCCTCTACCACTAAATTAACTATACCTTATCTATTTGCATAGATTTAGCACTAATCTCTCTCTTATCCTTCTCATTCATTTGAAATTGTATCCACTAACTGAACTTTCAACATCTTCCTAAAATACCCCATTTCAAAGATATTCTATTCTTTTCAATTTTTATGTTGTCAATATTAAACTACAATAAAACACTTGATTTAACATAAATACTTTTAGGAATTTTCTTTATTTTGAAAATTTATATTTTATATTTGTAAACTTATTTTAGCTTGATTTTTTTGTTTGTGTCAGTCATCTAAATGATACACATTTGCAGTTATTTTGTTAAAAATTAAAAGATGTTTTGAAAAAAAAAAAAGAAGATATGCCTTTGTATTAAATCATCAGGTTATCTCTACCGTAAGTCACTTTTGATATTTTTTTATTGACATTATATTTTATTTATTATCAGATTTACCAATTGTTAACATAATTTTAGTTTAGTAAAATTTCACCAGCTTATCGTACTATATTAGCTTAGTCATATTGCAGTAAACTTTGGATCTGATACCTACAGAATAATCATCTTAAAATCTTTGTTATTTTTTTTTGAGATGTCTGGGTATCAACTTCTGATGTCATTAACCCTTGTCACATTGTTTAAATATAACAAAAAATTACCCATAGGATCAAGTAAGGTGTATAGGGCGCTTACATTGAAATAAAATACAAAACATTCATAAATCTTCATTTCATTGAAGGCTTACTTTAAGTAGGTTAGTAATCTACAGGCATAAAGATAAGCAACTAGTATTTCTTCTTTACCATTTTTCAAATCAGCACCAATATCATTTCTTAATTTATGCCTCTTTCTGAGGTTTTTATGCACCATACAATATTCAAGCAAGTGCTTAGCAGTTAGCGGTTTGTCACATACACTACACACTGGGATTTCTTTGCTGGTTAATATGTATGAATTTTTATTCATATATGACTGATTATGTCTTGTTAACACCTTTTGTTCTCAGAGCAGTAATAGTAACATAATAATGGTTAATTATAATATATTATCCATTCTTCTTAGCCTTTGATGAAGAGAAGTAGTTATAAAAAAAAAAAAAGTATAAGGTTTCCAGTACTTTTATTGCATCATTTATTTCAGAATAAAAAGCCATATATAATTAAACAAATATGTAGATTATTCCGGTAGCTAAAAAAAAAACTCAGTGGTTTAAAATTTAATTTTCTTTATCACATTTAGAATTACAAATGTATGGTTTTTTTACTTGCGGTACAAAGTTCAAGGAAGTATTGTGATCATGCAAAATTTAGGTTTCAGATTTCAACAGAAGTATCCATTTTGACTAGTTTTTGGCATGACGTCTTTACGTACATACTTATCTCGTATAACTAAAAAACGATTAGCTGTAAAATGTTGAAATTTTGAATTTAGGACTGTTATAACATCTAGTTGTGCACCTTCCCTTTGATTGCAATCGATTTAACCAAAAGTGTCCAAAGAAGCGCAAAGTCCAAAAAAAATTGGATTTTGGACTTTTTCTTAACTGCAGTAATAAGACCTTATTGAGAGCTTTTCAACAATATGTCATAACTGGTAATTATTTTCATTGGTTCCAGAGTTATAGCAAATAAAATTTTAATTATTAAAATATTTGAATCTTACAATGGTACACATCGGTTCGAATCAGATTTTATCTCCCTTTTTTTTTAACCTCTTTTTAATTTAAATATATTGATTTATTAATAATTAGTAACCTCTGATTGTAAAAGTATTCCACGATTAATAATAATTTGGTAATAAAATAAAAAATATCAGAAGTTATTAGTGAAATAAAATTTTATGTACTTTTAAAAATGTGTATATGAAATTTAATAATCGTACAAGAAGTTATGTGATGTCCATATTGATTTTTTGTTAACATGAAAGTACAAAATCCCTTCTTAGTGTAAGTCAGTGATTACTGTTACATTCTGGCGATTATATCTTTATTAATTACTTCCATGGCTGCTGTTATTCTTTGGTCAAGTTGCAGGAGGTTTTCTTGGTATATGTCTTTTAAGTAGCTCCAAAAGATGAAATCCACTGGTGTCAAACAAGAAATTTATGATGGTCAAGCTTCTCAGCCTATCCGGCCTTTCGTGAACCTATCGTTGAGCCAAATCCTCAAAACTTCTACACGAAGTGGAGACGATATATATGTGGATAATATACTATAATTAATCAACACTATGTTCCTATTACTACACTGAGAACAAAGGGTGTTAAAAAGACAATCAGTCCTACATGAATAAAAATTCATATGTGCTAACCAGCAAAGCAAGCCCAATGTGTAGTGTATGTGACAAATCGCTAATTGTTAAGCATTTGCTTGAAGATTGTATTGTACATGAAAACCTCAGAAAGAGGTATAAATTAAGAAATGATATTGGTGCTGATTTGAAAAATGTTAAAGAAGAAATACTAGTTCTTATCTTCATGCCAGTGGATTACTAACCTATTTCAAGAAAGCATTCGATGAAACAAAGATTTATGAATGATTGTGGATTCTTGATGTGAAGGCCCTTTACACTTGTGAAAATGATTTCACAGTTTATTTAGTGTTGTCAGTTAATTTGGTTTTTTTTTTTTATCTTTTAATGGTAAGTTTGTTTTTGTATTTTATTTCAATATAAGGGTCCTATACACCTTACAACTGACGATCCAATTCTCGTTAGGTTTAAACAATAGGACAAGGGGGTTAATGATATTAGAAATTGATACCCATACATCTCAAAAAAAAAATAATAAAGATTTTAAGGTGATTATTCTGTAAGAATATGTAGCATTTTACGCAGTTAGAATGAAAAAATAATTTTAAAGAACTATCTAAACTTTATAAAAAAATTAAACATAGACAAAGATTGAAAAAGTAGTAAACAGTTGTTTTACATGTATGTCACTTAATGAAGTGAATACATTAAGAATGCTAGTAGCCAGATTTTACAATCTTTTTTTCAACATAGTGAATGATGTAATATAAAGATGATTCAAAAAGGACTTCTCAATTTTAGAAGTTATAAAATTTTACTGAGATAAGTTAGAGTTTTGGTTGAAGTCTCATTTTATAGAAAAATACGAGTACATCAAGTTTGTCACAAAACATTCGCTTTGGTTTGATAGCTTCCATTTGTAAAGCGACATACTTCAAACCTGAAGTTGATTTCATTCCAGACTGAAGTCAGCCTGTAGGGTGTAACCTCTGCATCTGCAGTCTTATTTCGAAATCTTAACTCAACAAGATCAGCAGGCAAAGTGGTATATAAAATCGATTTTTAATGGAACCCCATAAGAACCTGAACCTTCACGATTGATCCACCGACCTGGGAATCAAGTATCAAAGAAATCTTGGACTTCTAGGCAGTAATGAGGTAGTGCCCAGTCTTGCTGATAGTAATGATCTTGGTTACTTCGTCTAACTGAGGAATTAGAAAATTTTGAAGCAAGTCTACATACGATACAATTTACGGTTGCCTGCTGGAAGAAGAACGGGCCGTGTGGTCTTTGTTTCCTAAGGGCAAAAAAAGAAAAACATTGGCCTTAGAGCTCTCACAAATGTGCGCAAAGTTTCATGAAGGTTATTGCTACCTCATATTCGGCAGTTATGGGTGTTCACTTTGCCACACGTGAAACGTTGACTCATTACTAAAAATTACATTGTCTAAAAATTTATCGTTGATTTTAGTTCTATCAATAATTTCCACACAAAACCGCAGTTGAGCAGCTTTTTTGCTGCTCATTTTGTCATTTGTAATGTATTGTACCGTGGTTAGTATAGCTTCAAATGTATTATGCAACAAACGGTTGTTTGTAGAATGTCTCTCACATGACGTACGTCGAGTTTATTTCTTCGGACTACGTGCAAAGCTTTCTCTAAGTTGTTCCTCAATAACTTCAAGAACGTGTGGGCATGCTGGTGATTTTGTATGTTTAACAGAACAATCTGTATCAACAAAGGTTTGATATCAACAATAAATTGTACGACTGTTAGGAGGTTCTCAACTGTATTCCCTTCAAAAATTAGGATAAAGTGCAGTTTATTGACTGTAAATCAAGAAACCAAAACACACAGCAAGCACGTTTCGCACAAGTAAATGTAATATTTAATAACACTGGTGACCAGGTCTGGTGGCCAAATTCGGTACTAATGAAGTACGTGAGTCAAAACTGATGTATTTTGCTATGAAAGGAGACCTCAACCGAATCTGTAAGTTACCTAAATGAATTTTTAAAGTTTTGAAGTCCCTTTTGAATCACCTTTAATTTCATAGACCAAGAAAGAGTTAAATTTAAACAGTAGTAAGCGAAGTAAACAAAACCATAGAACATGAGAAACAATGCAGTATAACTGTGCAAGAAAGAAAAAAATAAAAGATAATGTTTAAGACAAAAATAAAATACGGAAAAAAAGTTTTTTAAAATAGTTATACACTACAAAAATTATTATAAAATGGCAGTTAATATAAAAGATAGACAAAAATTTCTTGATATTTCATAAAAAATAAAGACTTAAAAATATATATTGCAGAAGAATTTTGAAAATTACTTTGGTTCTTAGAATACGAGCTGAGGTTATGCTTAAGATATTGAACATAAAGAAAAAATATTTTTTGCATTTGCAAAATGTTCAAAATAATAAGAATGATCAATGTCTAATATTCAAAATTATATCAGTTTTACGACGTAAAGTATAGACGCTTTAACGATATCTGAACTTGAGTACACTGTTCTAAATTAAGCTTCTTTAGACATTAATTCAAATGTTCCAACATCGGACAAACAACTCAGAAAAAGGGAAAATTGTACTTGTATTACCTTTGTGTAAATTATATTTGTCTTTTATTACTTCCATTTTAAAATAAAGATTACTTTAGTCTGGAATATCATAAATCAAAATGAGTAGTATTATTAATTACAGAAAAGTAGGCCTAATGATTGTATAGTAAGTGAATTTTAAAATGTTTACCTGTAGTTCGTAAAAACCTTTTCCTTTCTCATCTGAAAAAACATATATTTTAAAAAAAATTGATAAGTAAATGTAAATAATATAGTAAACAATTTTCATACTGGTAGACAGTTAACCCCGTCGCTGAATTAGTAAAACTGGTTAAAATATTAAATTTCTATTGTTTTTATATAGAGCATACTTCCATTTCACAATTAAAATTATGGGTGTTTAAGATACTTACTTCTTTTATTAAATCACCCAACTGATTAGATTTGACTGATAATTTGTTGTAAAACCGAGAACGTAAAAAAAACACAAAATATGCCTCGTATTAAAACTGTGAGTGGATGTCAGCAATAAATCATTTTATTTACAACTATTTTGACCTTATGCTCGATTTATTACCATTTTTAACAATTTTAACTTAATCGTTTAGTTTTTATTGGTTTATGTTATTAGGTTTCCAGTTTATATTTTAATGTTCATTGTAAGTTACTGACATAGTTATATTATCTAAAAATTAGATTCTGATTTGTAAACATGATTTGCTGATAAAATCACTTATTATTATTTTTGGCCCCTATCTTTCCACAGTTAATTTTTGATTTTTTTTTTAGCAGTCAAATTCTATGGCCACTTAGATATCTTACGGAGGTATTCCCTACCTCCACGTGGACGTGTCTGGTAACGCATTGGTGTGACGGAAGGTTACTCCGCTCTCTAGAATTGTCCCTCATTAGGTTTGAACGTCTCTGCCGCCACGTGGGATTTTTCCCAATTAGTCTAATAGATTTCTTTTTTTATGCAGGGTAGGTTAGTTCTTTTTCGATGACAACAATAAGGTCGAGTCGCGATCTCACTTAACGTAGGCCAGCATTTGATTGTGCTGAACATAATACAGAGTGTCCATAAACTCTTTCCATGATTACAAAAATTTGTTACAAAGTACTATCATAGTTACAGCTGTGCGGTTTGTGGGAAAAGAAAGAAAAAAATTATCAAGTTTTTTTCAATATGTCAATAAAATTCAACACATGCACCTTTTGTCATTCGTAGAGAGTCCAACCGACAATCAATTTCATGCCATATGTTGGTCAACATTTTTTGGGTAACACTATTAACAGCTTCAGTTAGTCTCTGTCACAATGTGTCAGATCAGATACGGTTATTGCATAGACTCTGACCTTAACATAACCCCAGAGGAAAAAATGTAGCCGGTCTCCGTGGCGCGAGTAGTATCTCGGTCTTTCATCCGGAAGTCTCGGGTTCGAATCCCACTCAGGCATGGCATATTCACACACGCTACACATCATCCATCGTCATCTTCTGATGTAATACCTAATGGTGGTTCCAGAGGTAAAGAAACAAAAAGAGGAAAATCTAAGGGAGTTACGTCTGATGGCAAAGAAGTGGGACCGTCGCGCCCAATCCATCTGCCATGAAATGATTCATTCAGAAAATCTCAAACTATTAATCCCCAACGTGGTGGTGCGCCATCCTGCTGGAAAACCGCTCTAAGTTTCAAGTCATTTAATCGAGGTATAGCAAAGTGTTGTAGCGTATCCATGTAAATGTTAGCTGTTATTGATTGCTCAATGAAAATTTTTTCCTGTTAAAGTACGGATTTTCTGAACCCTATATTCTCACATTATGCTTATTTATTTTCCCTGAGTCGTGGAAAATTGCCTCGTCTGAAAAACATAAATGCTGTAGGTACTGATTTTCGTTAACAACCCGTTGCAAAGTCTCGGTCGCAAAGGCACACGAAGGCCGTCATCTGGCTGTAGATGTTGCAATATCTGAACTTTACAACCGTGCAATCTTAATTTTTTGTGTAAAAAGTTTGTGCCCTGTTGACCGGGGAATCCTTAGTTCACTAGTTCACGAAATGCACGACGGGTAGATTTGGAAGGGCTGTGTGGAAATCCTTGCTGCACAACCTAAACCTTCTCTTCACTGACGGATGGCCACCCAGTTCGCGGAACAGTAATCACAGTAATCTGTGATTTTGACTCCCGGATACTCATTGAGTTTTCTTCTGGATTGATAACATTTTATAAAAAATTAATCACAGTGTGCTCTCTACCTGCAACAAACCAATATTAAAAAAAAAATAATAATTTTTTCTTTCTTTTGCCACAAACGGCACAGCTGTAACTGTAATTGTTTTTTTGTAATAAGTATTTGTAATCTTGGAAAGACTTTATGGACACTGAGTACTATTTTGTAAATTTTATTTTACTACATTATTTATATAATAATATTTTTCTTTTATTTAATAATTACATTTCTGTAATTAATGTAAGGCTCTTAGTTTTAATTCTATTTATCCATTTTGTGTATTCTCTTGGGTTGCCGTCATACCGGGCAGTTCTGACTCTTGTTTGCTCTGCAATTTTCCCCATTTTATATCAAGCAGAAGAATTTGTTACGTGTTATTTGCTCTTTCCGTTCGGTGTGTCATGTCTGGGGATCTCCAAGAATGAATTACATATTATCAAATTCTGAATTTTTAATTTGACAATTGTGTGAACAACAGATCTACTATTGATAACAATACTCAAGCAGTAATTATTATAACAATTGAATCGGTTATGGTAACAGTTCAATAAATAAAAATTCTAATTCTACTGTAATGAGAAATAATGTTATTAAAGTTGATGACCTAGTTAATGAGTCAGAGAACTCGGCACAACTTGCCGATGTAGCAAATGAAGGAAATTCTGTGCAGCCAGACAAAGACCTATCTGTAAGTGATCTTCCATGACTTTGATCATATTTTGATTCTCTATTATATATTTTCCAGTACTCTTCAGGATGTACTTCTTGAAATTTCAAAACTTTGAAAAAAGACATTTCTTTAAAGAAGATAAGCAACTTACATCTGAAAATAAAGAGCTAAATAACATGTTAGTGTTACTGCAGTAGACTAATTAAAGAGAATAGATTTTTTTTCAACCAATGAAGAATTTCATTAACAGAAATTAATTAATTAACTTAATTATTTTTTCTTAATTAACTTTAAGAAGAATTTAATTACTTTAAGAACTTAAAGAATTTAATTAACTTTAAGAAGAGTATATGTTTTAAATGTATGTTAAAGAATTGTTGAAAACCATAATTGTAATTCATCCATAGAGATAGATTGCTGTAAGATACACAAAACTTGCTTCTACTTGTCTTTAGTTTAATTTTTCAAATTCTTTTGATTTTTCAAATTAATTTTCCAAGTCCTTGAATTTTTTTTTTAAAAAGAAAAATACTCTCGATAATATTTTTTTCATAGGTCTTGTATAATTTTTACCCATCCCCTTCTCTGCCCGGTTTTCTCTCTTTAGGATGAGTTTTTTAATGAGTTTTTCTTCTATTTCAACAGAGAGGCAATCTCACATAATCTTGGTGCCTCTTCTAGTGTTCCCCAAGGATCTAATCATGAGTTCTTATTGTTTTTATTATTTATTAACAATATTTGTAATGTCATTGATTGTAATTATTTGTTATATGCTGAATACCAAAAAATATATTGCATAATTTTTAATAATAATGATCATCTTCTTCTTCAGAGGATTACAAATAACATAAATTCTTGGACAAAACCAACTTAATGCCATTAAATATAATAAAGAAGAAAATACTTTCCTTTTTCAGAAAAACACTTCATATTTCTTCAGTCACAGAGAAGATGGGGTACCATATGAACAAATTATGAGGTTATGGAGCTTGGTGTTCTCTTTGATAGTAAGTAATCATAATATTTAGTGCCAAAAGACAGGCATAACCTCATCTTAATACAATGGATGACCAGGGGTTTTATTGACTTGCCTTCTTTAAAGATTGATAGTGAGATGCACCTCAAATATTTTACAACTATTTGGAACTGTGAAAAAGAATATATCTCTAATATGTTGGAAGGTGTCTAAGAAAGAATCATGAGAAAATTTTATTTCACACCAAACACTTGCAATGAAGTGATCTGTCATCAGTTCAGCATTTTCAGACTTGCCTCTATAAGAGTAATCTTTTTTCTTCAAGTGCATTTTTATCATATGCTGCACAACATATTCGTCCAGGAATCCAATATTCAAATTCATGTACCTTGTTTCTCAGTAAGGAATCAAAAATTGTTTTTGTGTGATCGAATTGATTTGTCTAATCTATCACCTAATGGGTGATGTAAAGAAATAGTGAGGAAGGTGATTTCTTTCAGTTTAGTGAAAACAAATTTAAAATTAAGGAGGTAATATGCTCATAGGTAATAATGTCCTTTATTCTTGATATTCAAGAGTTTAGATATATAAGTATGTATAACCTTGTGAAAATTAAAAAGAATTCATCAACATACTGAAGAACACTGTGCCAAATAACATAAATTTACAACAAAATAGTCATCAAACATAGTAACAGAACTAAAAAACTTACACAAAAAGTCATCTTTCGCGGGATCCCTCATCATCAGTCAGTAAAAAATTTTAAAACTGTCAAACAAAAACAAAAAACAAAAAAAAAAAAAAATTTATAAAACATAAACCCCAATACAACAATTGAACAATCTCATCAGTTGATCAGTTATACCGATTAATTAGTTTATAACTGATTAACTAATCAGTTATTAGTAATTAGTGCCAACTGGAATAATAATAAATTTAAATTATCACGCAAAGTTTGTAAACTGTTGCCAACTACTACAAACTAAGTATGTCTAATTAAATCAACATCTTCAAAAACGAAATAATCATTTAATTCTTCTGTTTAAATTTATAAATATAATATTTTCAAGTACAGCCATTCTTTTCCTATTGTTACAAATTTTCAAAATTTCTAAATTATTTTTACAATAATTATAATTTATATTATAACAATTATTTTATACAATTATACATACATACATATATATATATATATTTTACAGAATGATCGTAAAGTCACGCAATCAAAATTTTTCTGCTTTGTAGGAATTAGTTAAATTTGTAAAAAATATTTTAATTAGGATAATTTCACTGCTAGATCACAACTCCGGGCAACAGTGGCACGGCACCAAGCAGTTTAACTGCAATGTCTTTTACGCAAGAACAACGCGTCTTTATTGTGAGTTACTGAGAGTCGAATTCGTACGCAAAGTGTCAAGAATATATTTTAAATGCTTTCCCAGATGCTAATGTTTCAAACAGAACCACTGTATGTGGTTTATTTAATTGCTTTCGAGATACAAGTAGTGTGCATGACCACAAGCGTCTCGACCGTCAAGTGTTTTAACTTACGACAGTCTGCAGACGATCAATGAAACACTTCTTCGTTATCTAAAAAAAAGGCTCTTCGAAAACTTTCTAATCAGATTGGGCTATCTTAAGAAAGTATTCATAAGGTTAATAAAATTCCAAAAATTACTCCGTACCGGATTAAGTCATCAACTCCAAGAACCGAACGAGTACAGTATTGTCGTAGTTTAGAAGTTTCATTCGAACCCTGTCTTTTCTAGACAAGGTTTTTTCATCGATTACGTTTGGTTTTATCATAGCGGATGAGCAATTAAGATGACAGAATATGTTCTTCAGAGAACCCGCATGTGTTCGATGAACAACCATTACATTCGCAAAAAATTGGCGTGTGGTGTGGTGTATTTCGTTAGACAATTGTGGGACTATCTTTATTTCGGAGTCCATTAAAGCTGAACGGTATCAGGAAATAATCTTGCCGTTTATAGCTTTGCTATATGCTGATGAACGCGATTGCTGGCTACAACATGAAAGCAACTGGACACACGACGAACAGTAGTATTTCTTCGATGACCGGAAAATTTCTCGTGGTCTCTGGCCTCTTCATTCACCAGATCTGAGTCCTCCCGAATTTTATTTGTGGGGTATTTTAAAAGGTAATGTGTTCTCAAAAGGTCCTCACATACTTGATATTCTTAAACAAAATGTTGAGGACTGTATATCAAATACCATTGCTGCTACACTGAAAAAGGTCGCATACAATGTAAGAAAACCGGTTGATGTATAGATTGAAAATCATGGTGATAACTTCCAGCACTTATTTTACCTACTACTTTTTGAAATATTGATATTATTTTGTAAATTAATATAATGGGTTTCTAAAATCAATTTGCTATCATTCTGGTTGTGCGTCTTTACGATAACCCGTTTTATATATATATATATATATATAT
>JAAAKQ030178382.1:0-12330 GCA_010016005.3 Zanna intricata | reverse complement strand
TTTATTCAAAGACAAACAGAAAGAGAGAGCGATTGGATTATTTAATGTTTAATTATTTAATTTCATGTGAAAAAATAAAAAACAAATCACTGAGAATTAGATGTACATTAAAATGAAATAAATAAATTATAAAAAATATATGAAGGAGAAAAAGTATCACCTTACAATTTGATTGTTGCACTATTTGTAATTAGTGAGAGATACCTGGCAGGTACACTTGTTGAAACCACTACGAAACATTAAAATGTTAGAATTTGATAGAAAAAATAAATGAGAAAAAACAATGTCATCAGTAGAAAGCCGGGCTGTTCCCGATTAACATAGAAACAAAAAACTTGACGAGAAATTACACAGAACTTGACATTATTTTATAGAAAATTTTGAAAATGGGACGGACTAAACGGACGAACTCCGGCTCTGGAAGATTGTGGTCCGATCGCCTTCGTTGTTGAATCCAGATTGAATAAAAGGACGAGACCAAAAAAAAAGAGGGCTCGCCTATAACACACGCACGCACCTGCAAGCGTGGGAAAAGATTGAAGACAAGACGTGAGAAAGTAAAGAGAGTGACACAACTAGCTGGAATAGTTGTGAAATAGGTGTGTAGCATTTCATAACACTAAGTAAGGGACCCAACGAAAAGCTTTTAAGAGGGAAAGGCAATAACCATAAAAAATAAACAAATAATAAAACCGAAAATTAAACTTAACACAAATGTGTTAACAATAAAAGATGTTTCGATTTCGTTAAAAAGACCAAATTTCGTTAAAATATTTCCATTTTTGAGATATACATTTTAAGTAAAATTAACAAAAATGGTATATAGAAGAACAATACAGCGAGATAGAGCATTTGCTCACATTAACTTTTTGTTTATTCTGATGTCCATAATCAGTTCTTCAAGTTTTGTCAATAACTTATGGGATATTCCGCATACATTTTTTAAAAATATTTATAAATTATTTTTTTTTAAAGTTGAAAATGTTGACGTTTCAAATGTTCAAATTATTTTTATAATAAAATAAAACAGAAAATATCAATATAATGCTTATTTATAATAACTTTTATAACGATTTATTTGTACTAAAAGAAAAGAAAAACACATTTTTAATACATTTTTTTAATCTATCAATATAAAAATGAGTGTTTGCTTGTCCCGTATGCTGAATTAGTTTGGACCCGCTAGGTGGTGCTGGATTGAGATATTTCGAAATATTGTATTTACGGTCCGATTTTGCTCATATTCATAATATATATTAGTTACATGAAAAAAACATTTTTGCAAAAAAAATACCCGTTAATTGGCGCCGGCATTGAGATATTTACGAAGCAAACAAACACAAATACACTTTCTTCTATATATTTAAAAGACAATGTTTATCTGTGTGTCCGCTATAGACTAAAAAACTGCTGGACAGATTTACGAGCAGGTTTTTGCAAAATGGTCCGCGTTGTCCGAAGAAGGTTTAAAGTTATTAAAATCCTCTATTTGACCAGTAGAAAGAAAGTTAGGGGTATTTTGAATCGACAACTGTTCTTAGAGAGTAGTTTGAATTAAATCCGACAGGTAGTGCAGTTTTGACGATTGGATTTAGTTACATTCTGACTTTTTTTATAGTGAAAAATTAAATTTTTCGAAGTTCCGTAATGTTTTGTAAGTTTCTTAGTGTTCAGTATTAATTTTGATGATTTTGCAGCCATACATCTTTTCGTTAAAAAGTTATTTTCCACCGACTGCTGTGTTTAGAGAATGATTTGAATTAAATTGAATCTGAATTAAATCGGTAGTGCTGTTGTTTTGCCAATTGAATTTTTTACATTCTGTTTTTTATAAAGTTAAAGATAAAACTTTGTGAAGTTTCTAATGTTCAATTTTTTAATGTTTTATCAAACTTTTAATTTTTTTCATTTAATCTATAAATATATACTCAAATCTATCAATAACTGAACATTGGCCGTTCTACTAGTTAAAACATAAGTAAGATCATATCGGGAAGTAAAATTTAAATTTAATTTTTTTTTAGAGGTAATAAAATTAAAGTAATTAAAAAAAAATTATCTTTTAATTCGAAAATAAACGGTTTTCCAAGAAGTTAATTATTTTGAGACAGATAGATAGATTGTTAAAACTTATCGTAATAGTTTTTAGATTTTTTTTTTCAGTTTATAAAGGAAATGGGGAAAATATATACATAAAGAAATATTAAACATTTCAAATTTTGACTTTCAGCAATTTAAATTCGTTTTCATCTTACTAAATTCATTTAAAAAAATACAAAATAAAAACTGAAAGAGAGTATACATATTTGTATGTGCGAGCACGAGTATGTAACTTGGATGAGACGGTATAAAAGTCACATTCAAATAGCTCCACAGATAGAATGTAAAACTAATACACCTAATACACATAACGCAAACTAATACACATACAGTATTACGAGTAGAATCTAATAAAGTAGGTATAAAAAATTGTAATGAGAAATAATACTGCATTATCCTCTTCTTTTTTTTTTTTTAACGAAAATAAAAATCAACTCTATTAAAGTTAATACTTACATAATCCCATTCTTGTTGATATAGTAAACTAGATTTAAAAGAAAAGACTAAAGTTTACATTTTTTTTGACCCTAAAAAGGATAGAAATATTCTCTTGGCTAAAGCATATCAATTTTTGTATGAGACAGGCATAAAAGAAATTACAGTTACCAAGAGAAATGTTTACTAGGTTAAAAATATTACATACTACACATGCTACTATCCTTAACAGTACACAAAGACAAAACTTTTAAATTAACGATATCTATCGATATTTATTAAACAATGCTACCATATATATATTTTAATATTTTGTACTAACTGCAATACAGGTTGTCCAATTTTACCATTAAATATAAAGTATGCAATTTCACAGAATAATGAAAACGTCTTAATTTAAATATTCTTTTACGTGTAACTTAAAACAAGTTATATGTACCAATCTATAAACAAAATTCTAAATCAACATTCCAGATCGTTTTAAGTAATAATTTAGTGCTGCATTTATTGATTTTAAGAAAGATTTAGAATAAAATTCATTCATTCATTTAACTCCGTTTTTTGGTAAACAATAAGGATTCAAGTGTCGTCATTTACAGATAATTTTATTTTTTAATATTTATATTATGCCATATTATTAAAAACATTAAACAACTATAGTAAATACCTGAAGTTAAATTCTTCTTGTAATGTCTTTCTTTCTAAGTGTACGTTTCTGGAATACTTCATTACACAAAAAGAAAAGAATCAAGTCATAATTAAGTCAAAATAATTACAATATTTTTAAATTAAATTTATAGTTTAGTGGTGAACTCACCATCGCAAATCAGCTGATTTCGAGGTCGAGAGTTCTAAGGTTCAAATCCTACTAAAGGTTGTTACATTTATACGGATTTGAATACTAGATTTTTACCGAGATTGTACAAGACTAGACTTCATTTACATCTTTCTCTGAAGTAAATAACTTACAGTGGTTCCGGAGGTTAAACAGAAAATAGAAAGTTAAATTTATAGTGTATAGTGTTTTTGTGTCGCTGATTAAACCAAGTTCTGCAAGAGATTATTCTCAAAAATTAAACTTAAATAGTTGACTATGTTTTTTTTTTCTGGAAATTCATTTAAAAGTTCGAACACCTATTTTTCAGATACTAGAATGTTAAAAAAAATATTATTTTCTGACTTTCTTTTAGGAGATAAAAACGTAATTTTTCGTAATTAAAAAAAAAATGTAATATAAAAATTGCAATATTTATACTTAGAGTAAAATCCTTTGAACAAAGATGTTTAATTTTGTATTATATGAATCAAAAACGTCCGTTAGATAATACAGAAAAAATGTAATAGTTGAACATGTATTTTGTTATACGAGTAAATTATTATAAATGATATTTTGGGTAACCAGTTAAATAGTCTTTAATTATACAAATTAGTATATTATTCTTATAAGCGAAATTAATAAATAAGCATAAAAATGATAAAAATTATCTATGGTATACCGTTATCGAAATGAATTTTAGAACTATAAAATTCTCAATTACTGTATATAAAAATAATTAAAACAATTTTTTTTTGTCTTCAGTAATTTGACTGGTTTGGTACAGCTCTCCAAGATACCCTATCTAGTGCCAGTCGTATCATTTCGGTATACCTCGTACATCTACATTCCTAACAATTTATTTTACATATTCCAAATGTTGCCTGTCTGAACAATTTTTTCCATCTACCGTCCCTCCAATATCAAAGTGACTATTCCAGGATGCCTTAATATGTAACTATAAGTCTGTCTCTTCTTTCAATTATATTTTTTCCAAATGATTCTTTTTTAACGATTTGCCGCAAAACCTCTTCATTTGTAACTTCATCCACCCGTCTGATTTTTAACATTCTCCCGTAACATTTCAAAAGCTTCTAATCTTTTCTTCTCGGGTACTCCAAAGTCCAAGTTTCACTTCCATATAAAGCTATACTCCAAACATATACTTTCAGAAATGTTTTCCTGATGTTTAAATTAATTTTTAATGTAAAAAAATAATATTTCTGACTGAAAGCTCGTTTCGCCTGTGCTATTCAGCATTTTATATCGCTCCTGCTTCGTCCATCTTTAGTAATTCTATTTCGCAAACAACAAAATTCTTCGATCTCGGTAATCTTTTCTCTTCCTATTTTTATATTCCCTGGTTCATCTAAATTATTTCTATTACATTTAATTACTTTTGTTTTGTTCTTGTTTATTTTCATGCGGTAGTTGTTGCGTAGGACTTCATCCATGCCATTCCATGTTTCTTCTAAATCTTTTTTACTTTCTGCTAGAATTACTATATCGTCAGCAAATTGTAGCAACTTTATCTTTTAAACTTGCACTCTTACTTCGTTGCTATATTGTTCTTTGACTTCTTTAACCGCTAATTCTATGTAAAGATTAAAAAGTAAGGGGGATAGGGAACATTCTTGTCTAACTCCTCTTTTATTGTCGTTGGTTTTGTATGTTCTTCGATTATTACTGTTGCAGTTTGGTTCCTGTAAATGTTAGCAATTATTCTTCTATCTCTATGCTTGAACCCTAAATTATTTAAAAATCTGAACATTTTATTCCAGTCTACGTTATCAAATGCTTTTTCTAAATCTATAAATGCCGTATGTGTCGATTTGTTTTTCTTAGTCTTCCTTAAACTATTAATCTTAATCTGAGTGCTAAAATTGCTTCCCTTGCCCCTATATATCTCCTGAAACCAAATTGGTCTTTTCCTAACACTTCTTCCACACTCCTCTCAATTTTGCACAGAATTCTAGTTGAGATTTTTTACGCATGAGTAGTTAAGCTAATTGTTCTGCATTCATCACATTTATCTGCTTCTGGTTTCTTTGGAATCATGATAATAACATTTTTTTTGAAGTCTGACGGAACTTCCCTTTTTTCATAAATATTACATACTATTTTGTATAATCTATCGATCGCTTCTTCGCCTGCTCTGTGCAGTAATTCTGCTGGTATCCTATCTATTCCAGGAGCCTTTCTGCCATTCAGATCTTTTAATGCTCTATTAAATTCAGATCTCAGTATTGTATCTCCCTTTTCATCCTCTTCAATTTCTTCTTCTTCACTGATAACACTAGTTTTTAATTCATTTCCTCCATATAACTTTTTAATATATTCCACCCACCTATCGACCTTTTCTTTCGTTTTAAAAGTCGGTATTCCATCTTTATTTAACACATTATTGACTTTTAATTTATGTATCAAAAAATTCTGCTTAATTTTCCTATATGCTCCGTTTATTTTACCAATGATCATTTCTCTTTCAACTTCTGAACACTTTTCTTCAATCCACTCTTCTTTCACTAATTTTCTCTTCCTGTTTGTGGTATTTCTTAAGCGTCGATAGTTCCGTTTTCCTTCTTCATCACTAGCAATCTTATACTTTCTACTTTCATCCATCAGCTGAAATATATCCTCTGATATCCAAGGTTTTCTACCAGTTCTCTTTCTTCCGCCAAACTTTTTCGCTTTTGCACTTTTTCGATTTTGCTGAATTAGGAATTTCCTTTTTAACATTCTCCCATTCATCTTCTATATTTTCTACTTTGCATTTTTACTCAGACCTCTTGCGATGTCTTCCTCAAAATTCTTTTCACCTCCCCTTTCCCAAGTTTCTCTTAGTTCCAACGATACATCTGACGCCTTTCTTCAGGTTTTTAAACCCAATCTAAATTTTATTATCACTAAATTATAGTCACTATCAATGTCTGCTTCAGAATATGATTTGCAATCGAGGAGTTGATTTCTAAATCTTTTTTTAATCATGATGTAATCCATCTGATACCTTGCAGTATCACCAGGTTTTTTCCATGTTTATATTCTTCTATTCCTATGATTTTAAAATAGGTGTTGGAAATTACGAAATTATACTATGTGCAAAACACAATAGGTTTGTTGCCTCTTTCATTTCTTTTGCCCAGCCCGTATTCACCCACAGTATTTCCTTCCTTGCTTTTTCCGATGCTTGCATTCCAATCTCCAACTATTATTAAGTTTTCTTCCCCTTTTACGTATTTAATTGCTTCGTCAATTTCTTCATATACACTCCACTTCATCACCATCATGGGCACTTGTAGGCATATAGACGTTAACAATCGTTGTGGACTTAGGTTTTGATTTTATTCTTATAACAATGACTCTATCGCTAAGCTGTTTAAAATACTCTACTCTCATCCCTATCTTCTTGTTCATTACGAAACCTACTCCTGCTTGTTCTTAACTTGCTTCTCAGTTACTTATCCTAAAATTACCTGGCCAAAAGTCGTTTTCATCTTCCCATCGAACCTCGCTAATTCCTATTACATCTACATTTTACCTATCCATTTCCTTCTTTAAATTTTTTAACCTACCAACCTGTTTTAGACTTCTACCATTCCACACTCTAACTCGTAGAATGTTATTTTTTAATTTTCTGATGACCCCTAACTTAGTAGTCTCCACCCGGAGATCCGAACGGGGGACTAGTTTTCCTCCGGAATTTTTTACCAAAGAAGGCGCCTCCATCTATGTTTTTGAAAATGCAGAGAGCCACATTTTCTTGGTAAAATACAGCTGTAGTTTTCCATTGCTTTCAGCTACGAAATATTCAAAAGATTAAGTGCGTTGCTATGGCTGTTTAAGTCGTTCTGACCTACGCTCTTAACAACTACTGAAAGAGCGGCTGCCCTCTTTCAGGAATCATTCCTCAGTCTGACTCTCGGTAGATACCTCTCCGACATGGTTACTCCTTCGGTCCAGCTAGTAGGGGAGCTTGCGTGCTCACTGAGCACGCAAGCCCCCCTACTATCGGCAAGGTCTAATGATTCGTAGAGGGAATTTAAATAAATATTAGAAGAAAAACGAATATAAATATTTGAATAAAGAAATAATGCTTAGCAAACGCTATAATATTAGTATTTCAACTGTAATACTTTCAAGGAAGTTATTTCTAAATGTTTAAAGTTATAAAGATAATTGTTTACCAAAAATTGCAGAGTATCGTACTAGATAAGCACAGTGGAAAGTCTAACGTTAAGTTAAAACCTGATTAAACCTCCGAAATCTAAATTTTCTACTCGAATTTCCCACCTCGACTTAATACGCAAGTCTTCCTTTTTTGATTTTAAAAAAAAACGAACAAGAGGGAAAATTTCCTTTAAGATAAAGGAAATACAAGAATTGTATTTAAGAAAAAAATTATTTTTAAGATTCAGAAAAAAAAATCGAATTTTGTACAAAATTTCATAGAAAAGTTATTGGGATTTCAAACGAGGTTCCTTTTCCTATCTAGCAGAAGATTCGTTTTTTATTTTATTTACATTTATATTTTACATTATTTACGTTGGGAAATATTTTGTATTTTCCGAATAAACGAAAATTTAAGAGTTTCCAGAATTTTATAGAATAAAGTATTTCAAACGGAACAAAATTTCTAAAAGCTGAACTTCCTGTTTGTTGTATAGAAATTAAAATATTCCCTTTAATTACATGATTAATTGAATACATGATTAATTAATTAATTGATAACATAATTAAAAAATAAATAAAAAAATGAATCTTTATTATCTATAATAAAAAAAAAATTATTATTAAAATTAATCCTTAATTTTTTTTTTTTATTACATATTTTCTTAAGTAAATATAATATTAAAAAAACTTTGCAGAGGTTCTCCTAAATCGATAAAATATTATAAAAATTGATACAAATTTAAATCATAATTCTATCTCTTAGAAATTATAAAGTATAATTAAAAATCTCCCAAATAATAGTGATTTTGGCTATGTGAATAAGACAGATTAGTTTATTAAATTATAATTATTTAACACAGGTTTTAAAAAAATAAGACAAATTATTATCCAAAAAAAAAATAAAGACAAAATAATTAAGTTATTAAAATTCATATTTATGCATTATAACACTGTGTGTTAATATTATTTTAAATAAAAAAAAAAGAAGATGCAAATTAATCGCAACTGATAATTAATATCCAAATAGACGACAGAACATTTTACAGAAAAATAAATAATTTTATATAAAAAGTTAATTAAAACCAAGAAGCTATTGGGAAAATTTTTCAATACACATTTTCAACTGCTTTTCGTAAAATGTAATTGCTAATTGATGAATAAAAATTGGTTCTATTTATTTCACGTTATTTCTAATAAAACTGTGTAATAGAATTTTATCATTTATGTAACAGGAAATATTTGGATTTAATTTAAAGTTAATTGCCTGAAAGTGCGTTCAGTTAGTGTTTTTTTTTTTTTTTGACGATGAGTTGCAAAGGAATGCATTTCTGCATTCCCCATGGGATCATCATGGGGTTGTGTCGGACTCCGAACCAGGGAGACCCAGCTAGTCAAGCGACTAGCCGGGACCGCCCCCAGGTAGTCAAACCAAGCAAACTAAATGCCTGGCTGAGCGACTAATCAGACTCCACAGCCTGCCCCCTACCGACTAAACCTCCTTCACCACTGTTTCCGCCCCAAGACTGGACCCGCAATAAAGCACAACGCAGTCTTGGGGGGATTTTCTTGAATCTTTTATCTTCTATTGGAGATATTATCAACACTCGTCTTCTCGTCATACCTGAAACAAAGGAAAACAGAAAAAACGTACTTACCCATATAATCAACCATTCACTCAGCATTCGAACTTGTGGTATGTGTATGTGTGAGTGTACCTGTCAGTGTGTGTTCACGTCTCGGGGTCCAGAGTCCTCGTACATCATCATCATCGCCCACTCCCAGTAATGGCGAACGATGACTCAATAGAAGGCTGCCCTTCCCTCTGACTCCTTCGTGTCTGTGTATACGACCCCTCACCCCAGCCATAGTGGGGAAGGAGTCCCCGTGCTTCATCACTGCACACCCCATCACTATAGAAGACGCGATGCAGCTCCGCAGAGAGCTGTCCCCCCACATGACCATTCTTCTCTTCTCAGTTGTCCCAGTCATCCTCTTCAGAGTTCTTCAACCGCAGTACTAATTTTCTCCCATCTAGTCCTTGCATTATAGTTGCCATAAATTCTTCTGGGGTGGTCTTCACTATCTCCCAGCGCAGTTTTTCTTCAGTCCAACGATCACAATAAACAAAAGTATGTTCCACAGTATCTAATTCTCCAAAATATAGGCAATTAGGCCATTGCCTCCTGTGGAAACGGCACAAATACTCATTAAAGTTCCCATAGCCAGTGAGGAACTGGGACAAGTAAAAGTCCATGTCTCCTCCCAGCGAGGGACCCAATACCGGGATCAACCGCCTTGCCCAGGCTGCCACTTACGCGGTTTCCTACACTGTCTGCCAGTCCTTGAAAAGACGTGCTTTTGCCACTTCCTTCCTTTCTCCGTTCCAGACACGTATGCGTTCTTCTGCAATTAGTTTTATCGGGGGACCCCTGCTGTTAGAGTGGAGACAGTTCTGTAACAATTTACAATCTTAAGACAGCCCTGCTGTTGTAAACAGTCATGACATTTTTTATCAATGGCAGTTCCCCACGAAGGAACCGCGTACAGCAGCATCGCATTTACTCCTGCCAATAATAACTGGCGCATTGCCGGTCGTGGTCCACCATGAAGAAGCAACACCTCAAGTAAAATTCCAGTAACTTTTCTCGCCTTTTTTAATATATAACTTATGTGTTCATTAAATAACCCTGTTCAGTTAGTTAATTTTATAAAACACACACACACACACACACACACACACAGCAATAAAAAAGGTATAAATATGCCCCTTTCTGGTAGGAAAAATGCAATATTTGAATAACATGAAAGTAGTCTTATTCAATTTTCCAAATTAATAAAAAATAGAACCATAAGAAATTGTTGTAGAAATTAATTTATTAAAAACCGATGTAGCCTAGGTTATTCTATTTAATTTACAATAGTTTAATGTTTAATTTTAATAGTATACTTTCAACAAATGCTATCAAATACATTCATTTTATTTCTTTATAGGTGTACTAGAAATTCTTTATTACTCGAAGAGGAATGATGTAAATGAAATTATAAACTCTTTGATGTCTACTTGAGAGCTGAATCTCTTTGAAAAAGTATTTGTAATAATCTTACAGTTTATGAACTCTAATATAGATAAACAGTGCTCTCTCTATCCTAGTCGGATATATAGTAAAAAACAAAATTTTTATCATTGTGTCGGTGAATTTTGTTCAGAATATAATTTCAGATTTGGAAAACGTATCTTTATGAATATTGAAGTTCTATCTTTTTCTTTTTTTTTTACAAAAATATTAACGGTGAATGAAAAGGAATAGCGGAACAACTTTGAGTAAATTTATTTCCCACAATAAAAAAATGGGTTTAAACTTTTCAAAGGTAATATGAAACCTTTGGTAATAACCTGCGACTTTATATGAAATTATCTACAAATTTTATTTATAACTTTTTTTTTAGTTATCACCATTTAACAGTTATATTACACCAAACATAAAATTGTATGGTTTTTGATCACCAATCTTTAGTGTTTTACCCCAGATTTCTCGAAAACTACTAATATTACAGTTTTTAAATTTATTTTATTCAATATTACAGGTTCAGAATAGATGACAAACGACTAAATTTACCCTTAGATTGAGTTATGAAATTTATAGACCTGGTTAATTTTACCGAAGGTTCAGAAACCAGGGGGAAATTTTTCTCTAGCTGATATACAAAATTTTAAAAATGTAGAAAAAATATTTTTGAAATTAGATGTTAATATTAAAAATGTTTGTTATTACTTTTTTTTTGTTTTCCTTTATTTTTTAAACAGTAAATTTATTTTTCAATTTTTTTCTGTTCATTTAAAAAAAAATGTATTCCCGGTTTTTTTATCTTATAGTCATCAATATCTCTGTTTTTTCTGTTTAGCCTCGTGAATCACAGTAAGGTATTTTACTTCATAGGATGAATGTTGATGATATTAACGAATGTAAATGAAATGTTGTCTTGTACGTCTCGGGTCGACCATTCCCGAGATCTGTAGTTAATCGAAACCCAACCACCAAAGAACACCGGTATCCACGATATAGTATTCAAATCCGAATAAATGGCTTTGAAAAAAAACTTTATGAATTTCTTCTGTCATTATGTAAGATTCAAAAAAGAAAAATTCATGCTGCAGGGATTTATATAATAATCTATCCTATTAATTAGATACGATAAAGTTGGTATAAAATTTGTTTTACAAAAGGATATATTCATAAAAAACATAAACGCCCTCATATGTCTACTCCAGATGTAACAGAAATTAAACTGCCAAATAAACTAAATGAAACTCTAAAATTCAGTTTTTGGAAAATTAAACTTTATAAAATACAAGTAGTTCAAGAAGTTAAATTTTTCAAATATGACAATTTTTTTGTTTAAATTGAAAAGAAAAGATAATCCGATCAAAATATATTAAAAAATAAAAATCTAAAACTTAATATGTATTTCGTTTGCTTGATTTAGAAACAAATTATAACAGAAAAAAATTAATATAATTTACAAACAAAATTTTAAGATAAATAAGTATAAATATATAATTCAAAGAAAATTAAAACTTTAAAAAAGAGGTACTAATATTTTTGCATTTACAAAAGTTAAAATGTGATAATAATAAAGAAAATTATGTCGACAATATGATATTATTATATTACTTTAGGTAGACTACCTTTTTTATTTGTTTAACCTTCGGAACCACAATTAAGTATATCTTCAGAGGGATGAAATGAATGAATTGTAGTATGTGTGAAAAATTCCATGACTGACCGGGATTCGAACCCGGGACCTCTGGA
>JAAAKQ030178337.1:0-12331 GCA_010016005.3 Zanna intricata | reverse complement strand
ATTGTACAAGACTACACTTCATTCACATTCATACACATCATCCTCTGAAGTAATATCTTATGGTAGTTCCGGAGGCTAAACAGATAAAGAGAGAAGTCTGCCTTACATGTTTCATTTGATTATCTCTTTTCATTTGCAAATAATGAACAACTGTGCATTGTATTTTAACCAGACCTTTAATGTTTTTATTCATAACTTTTAATACTATGATTAAAAAAAAAATTTATTTATGAATTATATTTTTGCCGACAAAGTTGGATACAGTATAAAAGTGTACTTTTATTAAATTACATAAACACATTTTTAAAGAACATAAAATTTTATTTCACTAATAACTTTTGATTTTTTCACACACACATATATATATATATATATATATATATATTTTTTTTTTTTTTCGATTGCCCATTTTAGAGAGCACCTTTAATCAACTTCTTAGCTCATGCTTCTTTAATTTTTCTTAAATGGTTTTTTTTTTGTCTTTTTGGGTTCATCTTCTCCCTGTTCTGTGAGTGGGTTTTTTCTTCTCCTGAAACTTTATTTTTTGTATTATTTTTCTGAAGGTTGCTCTGTTTTGTAAGATTTCTGAATCTATTGAATTGTTTACTAGGTCATTGTCTATTTCTTTTAACCAGGTTATCTTGCTCTTGTGACTGTTTAGTACGTTGAAGATCTGTTTTGTTTGTCTGCTGTTTTCCATTCTGTATATGTGTCCATAGAACTGTAGTTGTCTTTTCCTGATTCTGTCTGTTATTTTATCTATTTTGGAACAAAGCTCTTGATTTGATCTTTGTTTATATTCTAACTCTCTATTGTTTTTTGGACCTAATATTTTCCTTAAAATCCTTCTCTCTATTTTCTCAATTTTTTCTATGCCGTGCAGTTTATGTAGATTAAGCGTTTCTGCTGCATAAAGGATTTCCGGCCTAGCCACCATTTGGTAATGCCTTAGTTTAGTGTTCCAAAATAAGGATTTCTTGTTATAGATGTTTTTTGTGATATGGTATGCTTTTTCTATTTTCAGTATTCTGTTTTCTAGTACAATTTTTTCACTATTATTTGGGGATATCCATTCTCTTAATGGTTTAATTTTTAAGTATTTAAAACAGTCTGTCTTAGCAATTGTATTTGTATCTATCTTAAGATATTGTGGGGCATTCTTGATGTTTGTCATGTATTGCATTTTTTCAAAGGAGATCTGTAGCCCAGCTTTGGCCGCTTGTCTTTGGAGTTCTATTATTTGCTCTTATGCGTGTTCTGTAGTGTCTGTAATTAATGCCATATCATCAGCAAAGGCTAAGCAATATATTGTAATTCTTCTGCTTTTTGTTCCAAGATGTAAACGCCTGGTGTTAATTGCCTTTCTCCACTCTCTAACTATCTTCTCTAAAACAAAATTGAACAGTAATGGTGATAAGCCATCCCCTTGTCATACTCCTGTCTTATATTTAAACGGTTCTGAGTGATCTCCCATGAATTTAACTTTAGGTGTGGTGTTTTTTAATGTGCTTTTGATCAACTCTGTAGTTTTACTGTCCAATCCCAGTTCTTTTAGAATGAAGATTAATGTATTTCTGTCTATGGAGTCATAAGCTTTGATGAAGTCAATGAAGGTTATGACATACTTTAAATCTCTGATTCTTTTGATGTCCATCAGTTTCTTAAATTTAATATTTGTTCTGTGCACAATCTACCTGTCCTAAACCCTCCTTAGTATTCACCCAGTTGTGGGTGAGTATTTTTTCAGCCCTGTTTCAGAGTGCTTTGACAGGATTTTGTATGTCACAGGCAGTAGAGATATTCCTCTATAATTGTCTGATTTGTTTTGTTGCCCTTTTAATGTAATGGGTGTATCAAAGCAGTAGTCCAATCATTTGTGAGTTTGTTTGTTTTCAAAAACTCCTGTAAAATTTCTGTCAGGCATTTTATCACATTGTCACTAGAGTGTTTCCAGACTTCTGCCACTATGTTGTCTTCACCTGATGTCTTGTTGTTTTTAAGTTGTTTGATGATATCCTTGACTTCTTCTTGCGTTGGTGGTTTTGAGTCAGATGGGCTCTTAGTTTTTTGGAAGTCAAAAGTCTCCTGCGGTGGTTCACAGTTGTGTAGTTTGTTAAAATATTCTGCGAGTGTTCTGCAGTTTTCCATGTTGTTGTAGGCTATTTTGGAGGTTTTAGGGTATTTGAACTGTAAACTAAGTGGTTCGTATTTTGTTAAGTTGGTTTTAAATGTTCTGTAAAAGTCTCCTGTGTTATTTTTCTTGAAATCGGATTCTATAGAATTGTCGGTTCTATACAAGTATCTTTAAGGTATTGTTGTCTTACTTTCTTGAGTCCCTTTGATATTAATTTTCTTATTTCCACAAATGTTTTCCTGTTATCATCGCTCTTATTCATGTTCCAGGTATTCTATGCTTTCTCTCTTTTGATGAGTAATTCATCAAACTCATCACTCATAACCAGCCATGTTTGTGTAGTTTGATAAGAGGGATTGTGTTTTCTGTTATGTCTTTTTGTAGTTCTTTCCAGTCCTTGGTGTTTTAGTTTTCAAGAGAATTTTGAAGCTATTTTCTTTTGTCAATTTTTGTATGTCAAATTTTTTGGGTTGATAGTTTCTCTTTTTTCTATTGATGGATCTTATTTTGAATTTAATTATTGCAATATAGTGATCAGAGTCCAGGTTGGCGCTCTTGGCGACTTTAACTTTCAGTATTTCTTTAGCATAGTGTCTGCTTATAGCTACAAGATCAAGTTGTTTCTCACCATACAGCGGGTTTGATGAAACCCAGCTGGTTTGTTTTAACTTTGTTTTTGTCTAACTGTGCATTAAAATCTCCAAGTAATAATACTGTGTTTATTGTTGGAATATGGTGTATTGTGTCTTTGAGTGTTTGCCAGAATTTTCCTGTTTGCTTGTTTTTGTCATTGGTTGGCATGTGTACGTTAACTATTGTGTATATCTTGTTAGTTAACTTAAAAGTGAGGATAGAGAGCCTCTCATTAATGGAGTTAAACTCTATTACAGAATGTAGTATATTTTTATTTACAACGAAACTTGTGCCAAACTGGATTATTTCTCATGACTTGCTTGCCTGTTTGCTTTTAAATATTCTGAAACCTTCAGAGTCGAAGGGATGATCATCCATGTATCTTGTTTCCTGTAGAGCTGTAATCATAATGTTTTTCTTCTTTAAGTAGTCTGTAAGAGTTTTGAGTTTTCCTGTTTTTAAGAGTGAATTTACATTGAATATTGCTAAATAGTTAATTTTTTTGAGTTTAATTTTTAGACCTTTATCTAGTTTCAGGATGCCCTGACTCATCCTCATTTGCACATTGTTGCAGGCCCCCAGAATCTGAATACCTGCTTTTCATCCTCTTTGTAGGGATGGGAGATTGGTTACTCCCTGGGGTAGTATCGCTTATATTGTGGATGTTCATAGTTGATTTCTTGTTTATGAAGTGTTAGGGGGATGGGCCCCCTAAAGGTACACTCGGGGTTGTTAGCCTTGAGGTTGGGTTTACAGCTGCACCTTTGGTGAACAGACGCTGACCATCAAGCCGCTTGATACAAGACAGACGCTGGTGGATTTGTGATTAAATCATTTTGGTCTGTGGGTGGTATTTTATTTTTCACCTACCCTGCATATCTACAGAGTGTTTCCCTATCTGCCACCTGGGGACGCGCCAAGTTGGAGTTGATTTATTCTCCGGACTGGATATATATATATATACATATTTAAAAAAAATTGAATTACTGTTGTTAAAACTTTTCTACAATCAGAGATTAATAAATCAATATTTTTAAGATAAAAAAAATGGAAATGAAGTTCATTCAAACAGATATGCCTTCCCCTTATGAGATCCAAATATTTCATTACATTAAAGTTTCTTGGCTGTAACTCTGGAACTGATGAAAATAAGTACCACTTAATGTTATATCATTGAAAAGCTCTCAGTGAGGGCTTATTACTGCAGTTAAGAAAAAGTCCAAAATCCTAATTTTTTTTGATTTTTGGCTTTTTGGACACTTTTGGTTCAATCAGTTGGGGAGGTGCACAATCAAAAAGGGGGAAGTGCACAAGTAGATGTTACAGCAGTTGTAAATCCAAAATTTCAACATCCTACAGCTAATCTTTTAATCATATTTGAGTGATGCAAGATACATACATATATACAGATGTCATGCCAAACTAGTCAAAATGGATTCAGAGATAGCATAAATAGGTATTTCAATTCATATATAAAAACTGAAATTTTCCCCATTACAATACTTCCTAATACAAGGATGTAAAAAGATTTATTTTGTATTTTAGAAATTATTCTGGTTTGTCTCCTTCAAAAATAATTTCCTGCATTTCTTTACACTACTTCAAGCAATTTTCATTATTTGTAATGTTCCACAGATTCTGTTTATGGCGTAATCTTGCAGAACAAACTCCATAAAAACAACAGGAGCTGGGAACCAAATCTCATGGTCATGACACTAGGTTAACTTGGTTATACTATTTTTTGGGTGAGGTGATAATTCTATTATGTTTACAGTGTGCTTGTGTTTTATATTCATGTAAAACCTGTACTCAAATGTCTCATCACTTGTTATGAATGATCTTTTTAAAAAAACCATCTGTAAACTCACTATTTTAGAATTTTCAAACAGAGGTAGCAACTTGTTCTTATTTCTTGATCAGCAGCTGTGGTGTAAATTTTTGTCATAATACATAATATTATGTATTGTATATAACTGAATATGAATTATAACACATTTTTAATTTTTAGTTAAAATCAAGTGGTTTTAAGTTTTACAAATTCCTGTTTCTTTTGATATTTCACAGGCAGTTAGCCAATAATTTTCCCAGATAATAACATGCTTTTCAAGATGATTACTGTCAGTCTAACACTTCAAACAGTTTTCCTACTCTTCATAGCAGTGTTGGAACTCAAAAACTGGAATGGTTAGTTAAATGTTTTCTACTGTTCCAAAATGGTGTCCTTTGAGGTGTTTTTTTTTAAAGTCAGGAGGAAAAGGCCGCAGGGACTCAAGTGAGATGAATAAGATGATTGAGGAACTGCAGAAATGTTTTTCTTTCCAAAAACTCATTAATTGAGAGTGCAGTGTGACAAAGTGCATTGTCATGATGCAGCATCCAGTTATCTTTGGTGCTGGTCTCATGTGGGCAACTATTTTCTGCAGTCTTCAAGAACTTCTTAGTAAACATACTGATTTACAATCTGTCCAGTAGGCAAAAACTCCTTGAGGGCAATGCCATTACTATCGAAGAAACAAATTACCATTGTTTCGATTTGCTCATGTTTGCTTTTTTGGAAAGTGGTGAATTTGGGAAGTATGTCACTACTTGCTCTAGGGTTTTGTTTGTGAGTTGTAGTCAAATATCCAAGATTCATCACCAGTAATAACGTTTTTTAGAAAATTAGGATCAGTTTCAATTCACCCTAGAATATCGCAGCACACTTCCAGCCTGTTGTTTTTCTTTTAAACCGTGAGGTTTTTGAGGACCAATTTTGCACAAATTTGCTTCATGTCCAATTTATTTGTCAAAATTTGATGGATTGTGATACAGTTCAAATTCAATTGTTTTGCAATCATTCTGACAGTTAATTGCCGGTTGTACCATATCAAGTCTCTAATTCGCTCAATATTGTGGTCTCTTTTTGATGTTAATTGTTTTCCAGAGCATGGATCGTTTGCAACTGATTCCCGGCAATCTGAAAATGCTTTACACCACCTACAAACTGGGGCTTGTGACAGTCATCTCTACACACTCTTTTCAATTCTGAAAAAGTTTCAGTAGCATTCTCACCCTCACCGAATTTAACATAAAACTTGATTGCACAATGTTGTTCATAATTAGTATCACTCATTCTCGTTATGCAAAACAAAAACTAGTCTTATGAAACTTTGTTACTTTATTTACAAACTTTGTATAGGCATTATAAAAGAAATAGATAAGCTCTTGAGTTACCATTTTCATCTGGAAAAGTGTAACACATTTTAGAACACTGATATGTTGTTGTTTTTTGTTTTAATAAGTCTTTAGAAATCAAAGAAATTGCAATCTGTAATGTTTGATAAACCTATAAAACTGGTTACTAGAAAAACCATTTAAAAAAAATGAGGTAAATGAGGTTTAGAGATAGATTTAATTATTCAAACTGGTCATTTTTACTTAAAATTGCTTAATCTTTAGAAGATAGATTGAGTCAGTACCCAATATGCTAACTCACTGGGGTTGGTCTAGTGGTTTAACTCATCATTACACATCAGCTAATTTCAAAGTCAAGATTTCTTAGGTTCAAATCCTAGTAAAGCCAGTTACTTTTATACGGATTTGAATACTAGATCATGGATACCGGTGTTCTTTGTTGATTGGGTTTCAATAACTACAATTACAAAGGCATAAATTTTTTATTTAAAAACCATCCTTAATAAGCTATTAGGCTCATCTCTAATGATGTAGTTAGCCCTCTAGAAATTCTTAGCACACTAATTTGATAATATTAATTAATAATTCTTTAAAATGATTTTTAATTTATAATTTTTTAAATAAAATCAACCAATACTCCTAAATCCTCTTCTGATAAGTAAAAGTATCCTCTTCTGATAAGTATCTAGAGATACTTAGGAAATACTATTGAACTAAGAATGGTATCATTTTATTTCAATAAATAAGCCAAGTGTATTTTTTTCTGCAATTAACTAACTTATGATTAATTTAATGTATTTCAGATGCTGATGATCAAAATATTAGAAAAAAGAGACATTTTCAGTGCCAAAAGGATGGATTTCATGAAGATCCTGAGAGTTGTACTTCTTTCTACAGATGTGTTAACAATATGCCTTACCACTTTGATTGCGGTCCAGGAACTGTATATGAACCTTCATTAAGTGTGTGTGGACATGCAAATACTGCATCAAGAGTGGAATGTCGTTCTGGTAATAATACTCCAAAAAAGAATAAACCATCAAATGATGGTTTTTATTATCAAAATCCATCTAATCGTGGTGATACATATAACCAGTATATATATTATACAATGCATTATCCAGAATAAAGTTTTACATAGCAAAATAACTAACAGGAAAAAATATCTTAATATGAATACAATTATTTAAAACTGTAATCTTCTGAAGTGATTAAATGAATCAAACTTTATAAATGCTTTTTATTTCAAAAAATTCAGTTTTTTTCAGTAAAATTTTAAAGTCAAGCTACAAAAAAACTGTATTTTTAAATACCTGATCAAAATGCCTAATCAAAATCAGAGTCTTCAATTTGAGGTGTTATTTAAACTTCTCTCCTACATTGTTGTAAATTCTTTTTTGATACTACTCTTCAGAAACAGTTTTTTCAGTAAAACTATGTATAATGCGACGTACTAAGCAACACACAAACAAAAAATTGATTCAATTTTGTTGAATCTATATGGTGATATAATAATACTAATCTTTTTTGCAAAATAAAGTTACTGCAGTATTCATGGATTCTTCAAGTGTATGCATATTGAAATGCACAACTAATTATATAATGTCTCTAACTGAATTCATCATATAAAATGTTGAAATAAATTTAAAAAAGCTGACAACACAGTTGTAGGATGTTCTGTCATATGTTTTTCACACACACACACACACACACACACACATTAATTAAAAATATTTATCTAATTTTTTGTTCATTTAGTTCAATGATTCTAAAATAAATAGCATACTGTATTTTATTTGTATGAGTGTGGAGATACTAGCGACCACTTTAAATACTTTTTTTACACTTTAAATATTATTTAATTCTACTGCTTACCTGTGATGTCATAAATAGCACATGACTGCAGCAGCTGCATGTCAGAGAGTTACATTCGCTTAGCCAGTAGTTTATTTATATTATTTCTGGGGATGAGGTTTGATTTGCAAACATTCTTTTGCAAATATTATTGTTATTATTTAATTCTTAACAAATTTGCCCAAGAAAAATAAGACGTTCATTAGGCAAAATCTCAAGATACTGAGGATAACCTCGCTCTACAGGCTTACTCCCTTGGCCTTTTAAGTTGAAAATTTATTGGCTTCAATGCCCCATATATAAACATAGTCTAACCAAGTTTGGTCAAAATCGGTCCAGTAGTTCTGGAGATATAAGATGATTTAGAGAATGACACCAAAACATACAAACATCTGGAAAGTATCCAACCAGATTTTTTATTTTTTTTTTGTTTCTTAGGAGTTAAAGTGTGAAGATCTGATGAAAACATATATACGCAAATTGATTGATTGATAATACTTTACCTTCTAAATCTGTAGCTCTGCTATAGCGCTAGATGAGAAAGTAAAAGATAATGTTAATGAAATAAAAAAGATAAATGAAATTAAATATAATATTAAAAAATACAAACAGATTAGTAAATCAAGTTGCTGACTGCAAAGTTAAATTTTCATCACAAAAATTTCAGGATTTTCACTAAAAAGGTATTTACATCTCAAGTAATAGAAAATATTGTTGGAAGTCTGATGGAAATTCTTAGAGGAACTTCCATTTACATTTTATGCAAGTAATTTAAGTGTGAAGATTAAACACTTTGTTATGACAGGAACTAGAGTTATATCTGGTTATGTTATACTATCTAATGAACCTATCGTTAATTGTGTACATATTTGTTTTTTAAGGGCAAAAAACGCTATGGTGTCATCGTTGCCCGGATAAAATACGTAATAAAAAATTAATAACAATTATTAGTAATTAAAATTAATAACAAGCAAACTAAAATCTAAAACTAGTGTAAAATTGAAATATGACTAGAAACCTTAGAAACTAATATCATTAGAGTCCACAACCAACATCACAAAGAAGAGAAATTTAAAATGCTAAAACCGAACATCAGATTAAAACCAAAGTATTAACCAAAATCTTAAAACTAATAACACATACAAGATTTACTAAATCTGAAAATTAATATCTCATGAATCTTTATATTAATATCGCAAACAGAAACATAAAATAATCTTAATTAAGGTTATAACCTTAATTGTATATTGTGGTACTATGGTTCATACAACTCCAACAAAGCTGCCTAAAATCCTAGTATTTTAATATTGTTAGAATATAAAATACCTCTGAGAGTCAAATAAAATTTCAGTTTACTTTTTGGTACTTTAATATTGTATTAGAGCTGTCTGAAAATTATATAATTTCTCTTCTGTTAAAGCTTCTGATAAAAATTTTCTAACAGTGTTAATCAGTAGATGCCAAAAATTTTATTAACTTTATTTAATTGTAAATAAAGACAGTCAGTTTGATCATTCTTAAATTAAATGGTAGGAGATCTCTCAGTTTTTAAATCCAAGTTGTGATGATAAAACAAATTACATTGTTCATTTAATCTCCAGGAATTAATTTTGTATGAGGATGGAATAATTATGAAAAAAATCTGTAATGAAAATTTTCCTTTTATGAAATAAAAATACAAAAACTACACATTTTTATACGTAATTAATAACTAATTTTTCCCTACCTACGTACTCTGGAAATACATTTTTTTTTTGATTGAAAATTTTTTACACTGGAGGAACATGTAAGGCATTTGAGTATGAAGAACCATTTCCTCTAATTTTTTATGAGTTTGATTCATCAGGTGTGGCATTCCAAGGGAGCAAAATGACAACTCTAATAGGTTGTTGTTTTCTTTTGGTCAGGTAATAAAGGCGTTAAGTTGTTCAATAAGTTGGCAGTAGTATGCTGTGTTAACTGTTGTTTGTTTATAAAGAAAATTCTGAAGGCTTTTTGAGTTCCAGAACAAAGTGGCCAGGTCTTTCCGTGTTCGCATCAAATTTATTGTGTAATCTGTAAATTGTTAGTCTACTTGGTAGAGGTATCAAATTCTGTAGTCCATTTTTGTTGAAACATTTCAGAATTTTCAGTCTTTCAGTATTGTTTGACTATCCATTTCTGAGGTTCGATTGTTAAATTACCATCTGAAAAATAATAATATGTAACTAAGTAACTTGCTAATTAAGTAAAAATAATAAATTAAGTAACACATTTTATACTGTATAACTCTATACCTACTTTTCCATCCTCCTGTATTTGAGGTGTCCACTATATGTGATGAGTTGAAATCAATGAGAAGAGCTATAACATAGATTTTTTTTCTACTTCTTTGTACGAAGTACAGGAAGTATTGTGATCGAGACGACAATACTATGATATTTCAACGGAAATGTCCGTTTCTACCTTCCCTGAATCTACTTTGAGTAGTTTCGGCGTGACGTCTGTAAATAAGTATGTTTTTACGTATCTCGAATAACTAAAAAACGATAACTCGTAGGATGATACATTTTTGGAACTAGGACTGTTGTTACATCCTAGATGTGTATCTCCCTTTTTGATTGCAATCGACTTAACTAAAAGTTTTTATTGTAAAAAATTTAAACAATAAATAACAATACAATGATAACAATAAAAAAAATAAATAAAAATCAAAAAAATCAGAAGTTATTAGTGAAATAAAATTATATGGACTTTTAAAAATGAGTATATGTAATTTAATAGGCAATATTACATATGTGTATGTGTAACAGATTTGGTGAAATATCTAATAATAATAATTGAAAATTATAATTTAGAATTTTTTTTTTTTTATTTTCGTACCAGGAAGTCTTGTGGTGTCCACATCAGATTTTTAAACAATGCATAATATTATTAGAAACAATATTTGAGGGGTCCGGGGACATTTAAAAGATAAGGTAAAATATTATGAACGAATGATGCAAAAAAAGAAGGGGAAACGCGCGTTATATCGAACAATATTTGGTTTATCAGCATACTGCAGAGGAAAGAAATTATTAGTTATTAAATATTCTACAAGATAATACTTTGAAATCGAAAGTTGCGTTAGTTTCGCAGACGATAATTAAAAAAAAAGGAGTAAAAAAGAAGTTTCATTATTTGAAGTGTTCAACATTTATGGGCTATATCAGTAATTGTTAAAATTTTGAGATTTGCTCATCGAAATCGATTTTTTTTTCATAATGAATTTGTTAACTATGGGTGTATTTTGTTTTTTTTTTTGTTGTAAATATTCGCAGGAGAAAAAGGAGACTTCAAGAAGTGAAGTGATTTTTTCCGTGGTTTTTTTACCTAAATGTGTAAAGGCTCAAATTACATTGATATACTTTAATTTTATAAATATGTTGAATTTTTAGAAAAATCAATCGATTTTTCACCTTCCACACACATTAATTTTTCTTCCAGGGTTTCAAAACTTTTATCAAACCTGAAGTAGTGTAATTAATATATAGAAGTAAATGGTAGCGGCGACTCGTAGCTAAAATTAATGGGGTTGCTTTTCCAGAAAATGTTTTTCTGGGTCTTTTCAAGGACATGGTTAAAGTTTTCTGTAAAATAAAAGAACCGAAAAAATTATTCAAATAGAATAGCTGGAAGCAGGATAATATTCTAATTAATTCGTATATGTACTCGAAGAAAATTTAATAAGCATTTAAGATAAAAGTAATTTTAGTGAATGTAATCCTTGTAATAATAAATCTTTAGATTTAGAAACGATTTTATTTTATAAATTTATTTATTTTTAGTTTTTCGGTGACTGATCGAAACCGCGATAATAAAACGTAATTAAAATTTTAAATACATTCAAATTCTTGAAAAGTTTTCTTTTCTAGAAGTGAAAGAACAAAGTAGATGATTTATTCCAGAAGTTATTAATTTGTCAAATATTGTATAAGAGTAAATAGTAAAAGAATGAAATATTATGAAATTTTTTTTGACACGTAAAAGGGTTATGTATTGTGGTCAGTATATTTGATGTATAGGACATCTTTTGAATAATTGTAATACTTCATCTTATGTTGAATATGCCTGTACATGATTCTTGTATCTTATAGATTAAATTTAGGTTCAAAAGTAAGTTATTTCAAAAATTGTCGGAACAAATATCAAATATATTATTCAAGTTAAAAATAAGGTCTCCTTAAGATTGACAATATATTACACTGGGAATTCACTAAAATTTGTCCACTAACAGAAAACGGCCAGCATCCACTTAAGAAAAAAGATAAATAGATTAAGAACAAAAAGTATATAACAATATTCCGAAATTCAGATAGTTTGAATGGTTTGCTTCATTTTAATAAATGAAATAAACGAATTCCATTAGCTAAATTTGTTTTGTTCAATCAGCTATCTTTAGCAAAACAGATTTTGTAAATAAAGATACTTTCGTCTCCATTCGAACAACATTCTCTATTAAACATTTGACGAGTACGCACAAGAATACAATGACCGGTGAAAATAATTGTTTTCAAC
>JAAAKQ030178326.1:0-12331 GCA_010016005.3 Zanna intricata | reverse complement strand
AAAAGAAGAATGCCCGGTCCTTATTAATTTTTACACCCAAATGTTGATTTTAATAAAGAGTTATAACCTTGCAAAAAGGTTATACATGCAAAAAGGTCCTGAATCCTGCTCTAGAAACCCAGTAGAGTAAGTAGCTCCTCGCTGGGTTGCGCAATACTTTATTGGAGGTCCGACCCGGGGGGGGAGATACAAATAAAAAAAAAAGTCAGGTACCCACCGAAAAAGTTTTAACAGGCAGAGACAATAACAATTAAAAAAAAATAAAAATAAAACAATAAATCAAACTTAACACAGACAGAAAACGAATTGAGGCTTCTGAGACGGGATGTGATGCAGCATGATAAATTTCAGATGGTAAGATCGTATAATAAATGAAGAAGTATTTAAGAGAATCAGAGAAAACAGGAAAATGCTAAACGTGACTGAATACAGGAAATGGAACTGGCCAGGACATTGTATAAAAAGAAGGTTTTTTTTAGCAGATCCTTGGTGAATGAAGGCTTGAAAAGGAAGAGAAAGAAAGAAATTTCAAATTTTGGATTATGGAAAAGGGAAAATGTCCAGAAACAAAGAATTTTAATTCTATTCTATTTTTAAATAGAATAGAACAATGTGGAGAGCAGCAGCACGTGATAGGACCCTTTTTTTTAATATCCGGAACTACCGGTAGGTATTTCTTCAGAGGATGGAGATTAATAATTTGTAGGGTATGTGAAAATGCCATGACTGACCAGTATTCGAACTCAGGACCTCCAGATAAAGGCTGAGAAGCTAACACTTGTACCACGGAGGATGGCGTACGATATGACCTGCCCTAATGGCAGAATATTATGAATGAATGATGGTTCAAGCAGTTTGCGTACAACAAAAAAAGGACACAATTAAAATTTAATATAAATGAGAAATGATTAAAAAAAATAACATAAAAGTAAATTAAATACTCAAGCAAAACAAAAATAAAATACATCTTACATCTTAATAAAATACATCATTACTGATAACAATTTCTCAGAACCGGTGTGAAATCTAAAATATTTAATACAAATATTTAACAAATTTAGAATAATGCTAATAATAATAATAAGAAGAAATAATAATAATAAACCTGAAATAGAAAATAATGAGACTAGAACGACAACTAAAAAAATAGTCATTAAAAAATTCTTTAAGTAAAAGGATCCTTCAAATATTTTAACAGTAAATAATTTTGCTACCTTTTTTTTTTTTTTTTGTTTAACCTTCGGAAGGTATTTTTTGTTTACCACCGTTAAGGTATATCTTTAGAGGATGAGATGATCGCTACCACTCCCGCCACGGAGACCGGCAATCTTGCTACCTATATGAATTTAATTCATAACATTTTACTGTTGAATTTTGTTTCTAATAATGAAAGTTGAATTTTTTCGTTTTTATTGACTTTACTGGATCAATTTTTTTCAGAATTAAATCTTTTACAAGTTTTGATAATAAAATTTACAAAATTATTAGTCATTTAAGAAAGTTATTTACTTTAAACCTAAAAAAAAAAAGAGTTTTTCGTTGCAGAATGTTTCTGTTTTACATTAGATATCATGAAAACTACCGGAGGAAAAGTTTTATGACCAATTTTATTAGATTTTTCAGGTCAATAAACATAAGAAAACATCATTTTTATAACTTTTATAAAATTTAGTATGACGTCATTTCACTGGTAGAACTGAAATCCGGTAGAAATTTTTCGCTAGCCGTAACTCGATAACTTAGCGTTTTCGAACATTTGTTTGTGCGAAACGTACTCCTTACTTCAAACTATAAAATCATTCCAAAATTATTCCTCTTTCCCCCGAAATCACTCTGTTTATTTCCTCTAACCCAGAAGAAAAAACTAACTTGACATAATTTCGAGTAAAATTAAAAAAAAAAAACTTGCACCAGAAGACAGACTTTTACTTATTTTATTTTGCAATAATATTCTTTGTTTAATTATTCTGAATAATTTTTTTATGTGCAAGAAGTATACAAAAATTAAATGAGAAAACTAAAAAAGGTAAAATTGTTTGGTTTTATTTATTTAATATTAAAATGAATTTCTGTTTATAAGAAAATTAAAGTATTAAAACCATAATATGAAGAAATAAATAAAAATAATGAGTAAAATCTATACACAAGCATCATGTATCCAATGTATACACCACTCTCTAATGTAAACCTGCATAAACGCGTATGAAAAATAAACCAATATAACAACAGATTTTCGGATTGATATGTGGTACTCTTAGGAAGAAACTCGGCATTAGGAAGAGTGAACAAAGCCAGTTAAAATTATGAAGTTATGCCAGTTCTAAAATTTCTGTATGACATTGAAGCATCCTTAAAAATAAGGATATAAGTAGGATACAAACTGTGGAAATATCTTTTTGTAAGAATTTTGAGGGGTGTAACAAGGATGGATAGGATATGGGGATATTCGTCGGAATTTGGGGATTTGGGGAACAATGAGATACACCATTATAGGTAGGTGGGAGCAACACCTGGAGCGAATTTACGATAAACGAATTTCTAAGAAGTCTTTTTTTATATGCACCTGTTGGTAAGCGCCTTTGAGGAAGACCTAGAAAATTCTGAAGAAAAGCTGGAAACTGACCTAATCTGTGGTGAAATGATATATATATATATATATATATATATATTTTTTTTCTTTTGTTCTTACTTGTTTGTAAAAACGTATATTTTTAAAAATAAAAAAATAAAAATATATTTTACAGAAGTTAAAATTAAAAGCAGAGTTAAATAAAAAAATTTTTTTCGAATTTTTTCGTATTATATCTAATATAGACAGAAGTATTTGAACTAAAAGATGAAATATGTTGCTAAAAAGGAGTTTTCTAAAAATTGATTTAAAAAAATTTAGAATATTGGTTAAAAATCATATCTTATTGAAGTTACGTAAACAAACCTCAAAATATTTTTTATTAATTACTTATTTATATCAAACACGAAGGGTGTAATAAATTTATTCCTTCTATAAAACTGGGTAATTTTCTCTTAGAAATAAATAGTAGAGGAAGTTATTGGAAATTAGCATTACAATGTACAAGATTAAAATAAAATCTATAAAAGCGTCGAAGTTTCATACGATAATGGATAAAAAAAAAAGAAAAGTTGTATACCAAGATAAAATAAGATCGGTTGTTACATTACAGGGAGATCAGATTCGTCTCGATGTTGTGTGTGAACAGTCAGCTGGACTCTTCCTATCTACTACACACCAATTGCCTTATAACATCAAAACCCAATCACAGTCTATCCCCTTTGGGTGGAGGTGATTTGTTTGTTAAAATATATAGGGATGAGAAAGAGGCTGGGAAGGAAGTTTAAATTAGTCCAATGCATTTTTAAAACCCTTATTTTTAGGTATATTAGTACATAAAATAGAAAGGATGTTATTATTGTTTCTATACAAAATCTTATTTCTTTTATAGTACGAAAAACCAGAAACCAATTTGTTCACTTAGAATTTTCCTTCTTTCCAGTTTTAATAACATTTTTCCATTTTCTCTATTAATGTATTATAAACCTGTCTGTTATTTCCTGAAATATTAATAAAATTTTTATGTCAGAAATAGTGTGTTTTATCTACCACAAAAAATTTAAAATTGTATTATAAGTTAAATAAAAAACAAATATTTAACTTAACTTATACAGCCAAAAAAAATCATTTAATCATTCAGAAAATGTGTTTTTAAATAAAAAAGAACAATTTTTTTTTTTTTTTTTTTTTTTTTTTTAAATTTGACCAACCATCCGACTCTATGTGTGCATATATACACACACGAGTTCCTTTTGATTTTTTTAGAAATTCTTTCATTTTAACATAAATACATTTTTAATAAGAATGAAGTTTGGTCTGATGAATGATTGACTGCCTATCAATTAGAGCATCATTTCTAAACCGTCCAACCAAATTTGATAAAAATTGCATGATGGTTTACCTAAATTTCAATTAGATTTCAGGTAACTAAAAATTTGAAGTACGTGCCAAAGAGTCCCAAAAAAGGAAAAATTCACCTTTGGAAAACTGTTCGGCCGAATAATCTTATTTTCTATATATTATTTGGTACGACTTAAATTATCATTAACACATTTAAAACCTTCTAGTGTACCAACTTGGAGAGGAGATTTTTCAAGATTTGAAAACGGCAGGACCAGTTGATTTGGTATCACACATAAAATACCTATCTCCGTGGCGAAGTGGAAGCATCTTTAATCCGGTGGTCCTTGGTTCGAATCCCTGTCAGAAATGGCATTTTTATACGCTATAAATTTTACATTTCACACTCCCGTTCACAAGCTTATATGGTGAACATTTAATTAGAATATTTCTCTTATCAATTTAATTGAAACTAAGATGCGAAATATTTTTCTCATGGCAGATTAACAAGAAAAGTTTTATAAATTTATAGGCCTATTTGGACTAGAGATTATGGACTACCTACCCGTTAATCTAATTAAAAAATTAATCTTCAATCTAGTATTTTACCAACATTTTATTTACCCTCAATTCAAACTTGTATTTCCAAAAAAAAAACCGATAATATTCTATGGAAAATTGTAAATAGAAAAATTAAATTTAAATAGAAAATTAAACAAGAAATTGTACCAATATATTATATAGAAATGTATGATACATTTTCTGACTTTAACAGAAAAGCATTTCAGTATGAAGTTGGGTGTTGCATTAACCGGATAGATCTAGATCCATCTCTTATTAACACAATACAAGTATTAACGTAAATCCGCAAGTTTCAACATCTTTAGTATTCAATGGACATCAAACCAAAACTCATTGTATATCCTTGGAAGATGAGAAAAAAGGTGAAGAAGAAAGGATGTTTAATAAAGAATAAACGAAATAAAGAAATAATGGTATACTTTTAACGAGGACAGTAAAATAAAACAAATACCCATTATAAGGAGTGTTTAAAGGTTTCTTTGAATAGTTATTACTCATTCTGATCATAATTCCTCGGAAAGTCGTAGTACTCTAAGGATGAAAACAATTCAATAAAGATAAAAAATTCTGCGAATTCATAAAATCAAAGGAATAAAAAAAAAAAAAACATCCTTTTTTAGCCACTATGTACCGCATTGTTATTTCAACTAATTCATTTTTACAGTTTTTTTTCGTCCACATCTCCTTCATACAAGTGATTTTCTTTCCTTTCTTCTGATCAGGTATATTTTTTCCTACAAGCCTCTGATGTTGTACATATTGTTTTTCAGTGGTCTTTGATATTTAAAATGTTTTTTTATAATCTTCTTACATGATTTCTCTTTCAATTTTTCAAGTTGTTTCTGGGTTTTATACTGAAGTGTATAAACAGCCTATTAGGGTTCATTATTTATAGATTACCTATAAATATAAGAAAGTGATTATTCTTTTTCTCATTACATCCGACTTTTTCTCTATCTTCTTATATAGTTCATTATTGTGTCTTCTTCTGTATTCTTCTCCGCCTTTTTTGGGTCCTTAAACCTTTCTGAGTATTATTTGTTCTTTTGTTTATAGTTTACTAATCAAACGTTTCTTATTGATGTCAGACATTTAGCTGCATATAGAACTTTCGGACGAACGACTAAAGAGATCATTTAGAGGACATTAATATGGACTACTTACCCGTAAATTTTCTTTGTTATTCAGCAGGCTAGTTCGATTTTATCAATACTTGACCTGATAGGTTTTTTTCAGAGACGTTAATTTCAATTACCTGCACCAGGGACCTAAAGTTTTTAATTTTGTTAATATTTTCTTCATACCGACATTATTGATTTTTGAGAACTGATTTGACGTTCATCATGAATGAATTCCAGTAATAAAATAGTTTTACTATTAGTATTATCTTATCTGAATTTAATGGTTTACACTTCAAATCCGGATTATTTCAAGGTCTTACCGGGTTAAGTATCAGGAACTCTGCAAATGTCATTAAATTTCTTGAAATATAACACTTATATGTAGTTTGTGTATGCTCATATATATATATATATATGTGTATATAAATATGTATTTCGGAAATAAAGAACAATATTCGTTAAGGAAATGAACACGGAAACAAAGATATTTTTTGTTATTCTACAGAAGAAAAAAGAAACAAACTAAAATAAAAATTCACTCTTTCTAAACCTTTTAACCTAAATACATTTCGTTTCTTTATACGCTTTTTACTGAAGTTTACATGTTGAAACATTTCTTTTGACACTTAATGTACCTCTTGTTAAGAACACGTTTTTTTATAGTTTTGCAGAATGTGATTTGTTTTATACTGATTTCCTTTTTGTATAAATATTATAAACAAGAAAAAATGCTTTTAACCCTAATTATGGTTTTATTTTATTTCTATTTTACTTATAGGTTTTTATATATTAAAATGTAGCTGGCAAGGTACTGGACTATTTTTCCGGTTACGCCGGTAAAGTCATACAATACCTTACACGACCTTTTCAATGTAAAATCTTTCAGCCTTCGCCTGAAAATTATGTAATTCAGATATTAAGGGTATGACTTTTATTTTCATGATAAACTAATTTTTTTCTATTTTATAAAACAATAACAAATAAAAACATTGAAAAAATTGTATAACTTTTATGCAAGTAATGGTAAATATTGCTTCTCATTTTGGGTCCGGGATATAATACTTTAATCTTAATAATTCTCTAGGTGATGAAGATAAATTGAGAAAAAAAAAACATTTTTTTTTAATAATACAAATTAAAAGAATAAGAACCATAAATAAAAAATTACAAAATATATATTTTTTAGAAGTAAGGAATAAATTTTAAGAAAACATTTTTTCTAAAAAAAATTCACTTACAAACCTGTAAATGATGAATCCAAGTTATTGTGTGATCTAAAAAAGCATTACTTTTCACTGAAAACCGTCATTTAATTTCCATACAAATATGAAGTTCGGTGTTTTTGAGTCAACCGTCAAAGAAGCCACATCGATCAAGTTTTCTGGTAATTCAACTAATCACCGATAATAAAATGGACAGTGGCGATACTCGTACTCAAATTTTTAAAAAATGTGCGAATTTTTGTATTGCAGTCCTTGGGAATAAGATCATTAACACCATTTTCATAGCATAAGTCGAAATTTTTACCAGTCTTCCACTACGATGAAAACCAGTTAACACTTGTTTTGACCATTTTTAATTCTTTCATCCACTTACAAAAACTTGTACAATTATTGCTTTATTTTTCCATAACTGTATTAGCAATCACGAATAAATTTTGAACGGTTTTACACTTTCAAAATATAAAATCTCATTACAGCACTCTGTTCTTCTATGGTATTATGGTACAGTTTTCAAGCTGAGGCGACGTTTTGAAATAAAAAAAAAGTTGTAATAATACATTTATTTTTGGAATATCCTTTCGAATTGCTGATAATTTTTGTCATGCGTGCCAACATGAACTTCAAATTGTAGAAGTTTATTCCACTTAATCATTTTTCTACTATTGGGAGTTTATCTTTAATTACTGGTTTATCTTTAATTAACACACACACACACACACACACGTGTCATGTGTGTGTGTGTGTGTGTGTGTGTGTGTATGTATATATATATATATATATGTATAAGCAGCTTTAATCGGATATTTTTTTTGCTCATTTAATATAAAAAATAAAGCACGTAAATAAACAAACAAAAACATTTTTATTACAGTTGGCTGTCAGGTCATGAAAGTGGACCAATGTTGAAAACTTTAATGGCTGTTATAAAATAGCTTCCTGGACTTGTTGTTGTTGTTCCTGGTGGTGGCCATAGCCCCTACTAAATTATCCATTTCTTCATGGCACATTAACTTCTTCTAGTATTTTTCTGTTATAACAATAACCTAATGGTTTATAAATAAAATACATTGTGACAGTTTTCTATCGTTTTCGTTTTTAAAGTAGACATCTTATTGATGTATTTTTTGTTCTTAAAAAAAAAAATTATAGCTTACATTTTTACTCTTTCTTTTGGTAATAAATTTGGTTCCTATAATTTAAAAATAAATTATTCATTATTCATATTTACACCATAATTCCTTTTTATAAAACTTTAATAGTAGAAAGGGGTATCCCGAATCAGGCCGAAGAAATACTTCATTTTTATAATATAAATAATCATGCTCTGTGAGTTATGAACAACAACGATTTAAGTAGACAAACAAATCAAATGTTTACAGAAGAAACAATATGGATATAGAAAAGACATAAGGGACACAACTTTGTTAATAATTGATGTGTATGGAAAGAAGTGAAGAAATGTGTTTTATAAACATGTAGGAAAGATATTCGGGTGTGACAAATGAGATGAACTAATGAAAATATTAAAAGTCACAGATTAAATTGGAAAGGTAGAAAATTAATCTAAAACTTGTGCCTGAAACTTGGGTTTCGTACAACACATCAGAGAGTAGACGTCAATCACTTCAGTGGAATCTTTATCAGTTGTCTTCAAAGTCAAAAAAATTTCAAAAGGACACTTTCAAAACGGAAAGTAAATTTTTTTTGGGATCGCCAGAGAGCGGTTTGGATTTATTCCTCGCAGAGATACAATTAATGGTGACTCTTATTCACAAATTTTGGTAAAATTTTGTTTCCCAGTTCAAAGCCGGCGTGGTCTTTCGACTCGTTGAGTGGAGTTGCTTCATGACAATGGAAGTTCATATAACGCGAAAAAAATTTGTGAAGTTTTCAAAGATTTTGGATGAGATGTGTTCTGATCATCTGTCATAGAGTTCAGATCTCGTTCCAAGCGAATTTCCACTTGTTTATAAAATTTAAGGGCTTTCTTGGAGGGAACCACTGACAACAAACTTCTTTGACGACGTCATACAAAAACTAGTACCAAAATTTGATAAATGCTTGAACTTAAAGAGGTGATTGCGTGGATGCGTATGAATATAAAAGAAATATATTAAATCTGTTATAAATAAAAAACGGTTCTTATTTTCTGGACAACCCTCGTATACATTAACACTGTACTTCATTTTGTCCGACTAATTTGAAAAAAAAGAACGTTTTAGTTGTTCCAGATAATGTAAATTGCTACTATTTTTGAGGTAACCTTTATAATGCTAATATATATATATTTATTTATTTTGATCTGGAAAACATGAAATCATTGGCTACATAACAAAAACTACAGTGATTACTCTCATACACATTAAAATAAGTATTTTATATAAATTTTTATTTACGTAAAATTAAAATTTTAAATTATATAGCCCACAGCGAACAAATTCATCACATATTACCAGTCAGATCAAATGGATATCTAGATTGAAATGAAAACAATAGTTAAATGAGTAAACAGGATTACTTACCATTTAAAATTAGCATTTTTGAAGTAAATTGAAAAACGTGAAAAAACGTAAATAGGTGGATATGTACATACATATATGTGCACGTATAAAACTTTATATATATATATATATATATATATATATATACATAAAACATAAAAAACAAAACATTAACGTGATAAATTCGTTAAAATTTAATTTGTTTACGGACCCTACATGTGAATAAATATTTCAATTACATACGAAAAACGGTTCATTTTAAAAGCGAAATACAAAAGCTAAAGTAATCATTTGTTTTGTTAATAGAGGTAGAGCGGTAGGATGTAGTAGTGAAGGTATGAGTATGAGGGAGAGGGAGTGATGATTTTGAAGCCTACTCTTTCACCAGTACCGATTCAATCTAAACTCTCTATATACGATAACTCCCTTTTCTCCCATCCCCACCATTTCAAAACCATTTCCCCCCCCCAAAAAAAAAATACTACAAACCCCTCAGCATTGATACCACACAACTCTAATTACTGGGTGACGAGTGAATCCCGCATGAGTTCATATAATTTAATTGCTTGACAAGCAATCTTGTTATTTTATACAATAAATGTTGTTTCTATTACAGTTAGCTACAATGAATTGAATACATTTCATATTCACGAATAATACATCGATTTTTTTGTATATTATGTAATTAAACAGTATAGAGATTATTAGAAAAATATATGTATAAAAATTAGATCTTTACGATTATTTAAACTAAAAAAATAGATGCGTAATTAGGTTACACTATAATTTATTAAATTTAAAAAAAATATGGTTGCAATAAAAAACTGTTATTATATTGTTAAGAAACAGATTAAAAAGTTAAAAAAAAAAAACGAGTGATACAAGGCGAAAGTCTCCTACAAACATTGTTCAACTGAGCTTTGGTTTCAGTAATAAAAATAGAATTTAAAAAATAAAAAATTTCAAAAGAGAAGTCAACCAAAAATGTCCGCAATATTAAATATTTAGGTAAAATAATTACACTGAAGTATTTTTACAAAAATAAGGAATAAAAGCCAGAATACGAAAAACAAGGTTATCATCTTACATTTACAATACAAAATTTCCATCTAAAAACCTGAAATTAAGACACCATAAAACTGTAAGCGATAAATAGTGCGGAAGGACAACAGAATTTTAGAGTAAAATTCGGAAAAAGAATCTTACAAAACTCAAAGATAATATTTATAAATTAAGAAAACAGAAGAAATTTACGAAAGATTTGAAAAAATAAACCATAAAATAAGAAAAAGAAGGCTCACATTTAATGAATACTTAAATAAAATGAATATATAACCGAATTATAATAAATAGTTTTAAATTTCAACTGTTTAAATTGAGCAGAAAATTAAAAATGAAAAAAAATTTTATATATTTTTTTTTAATCCAGAACCGATTTAAAAAGACAAACAATAAAAATTGAGAACTGAACAAAGATACGTCCGTTAGTGTGGCTGTTTTAAAGACGTCTTTCTTTTTTTTTTTTAAATTTAATTTGTTATATAGGATTAAGTTCTGAGTTAAGGACTAAGTTCTTCCGGGACTTTTATTACCTATTCTACTCGTGAAAATAATGGAAAAAGTTCATATTAACATACTTCCTAAAATGATTCGTTTGAGAGTTACGATCGGTGAAATATTTCGCTCAGATTTCAACTACCCCGGTGAAATGAAGACAAACCAAAATTTTTAGGAGATAATTATGAAGCAGAATTTATGTCAATTTATGGTGTTGGACGTAAAGACTCAAATAAAATGTGTTCCAGAACCGTATCTGCAGTAGTTGTTGAAAATTCTGGGGTGAAAACCAATAAAATGGGACAATAACTCCTGTTTTTTATGTTTGAAGTAGAATAACTTAGTTAAATAAACACATAAAAGTTTTAAATAGAAATTGTAAAGAATTTAATTTTAAACAAAATTGTGTAAGATACTGTGAATAAAAGAAAAAAAAAGCTAGAAAAATTGGAATTTTATTTAGAAACAGTACACAATTACATTGGTCACAAAAATACTTATTTAATGTAAAAAAAAAAAGGAAATGTTCTGGTAATAAGAAAAATTTGTAACAATAAAATGTAGGGTTACAAACTGCCGTAAAAAAAAACTAAAAGTTGCACAAAATTAAAAAAAATAAATTAAATTAATTAGATAATAATATTTTTATTAATGACAGAAATTCAATAAATTATTCGAAAAATTATTATTTCACAGTTGGCCAAAAATAAATAACAATAGTTGATCAATACTGTATTTGTGTTTAAATCATTCTGTAAGGTAAATTAAGAATATCAAACACTGTGAACTGTACTGTCGTTAGGGAAGGTTTACTGTTAATTTTATTTTGAGTGTGATCGATTTGTCATTGAAGTAATGTACTTATTTACAAACAGAATACACTGATATTCATCATAATTCATTTTGTGTGTGTGTGCGCGCGCGCGCACGCGTATGTGTGTTTTAGTAATGTTAAAACTGCTGCAGTAGAATTTGAAATACGTTTGCTGAATCAGAGGATTTCAGATCCCAAAAAAATTTTATTAGATTTTTCAGGTCAAAATATTAAGAATCACTAATTCTGCCCCTTAATTAATGTACTATAAATTTCAGTATGACCTCAATTCATCAGGGTGAAATTCGAACAAAATCTTTTACTAACTTTCGCTAATGAAAAATTCTGCTTCTTTTCGCAAACGAATCATTCTAGCACATTTTTTTTTATCAACTTTTTCCATTATTTTCTTGAGTAGAATAATTTATGAAAGTCCCCGAGGAACTTCATGATTCATTCTGTATATTTACTTTTCCGGCTAAATAGTTCTGTTGTATAAAGTCGAGAGTTCTAAGGTTCAAATCCTAGTAAAGATAAAAATTTTTATACGGATTTGAATAATAGATTGTGGATACCGGTGTTCTTTGGTGGTTGGGTTTCAATTAATCACACTTCTCAGGAGT
>JAAAKQ030178304.1:0-12333 GCA_010016005.3 Zanna intricata | reverse complement strand
TTTTACATGGCCTCTTCTATAGATTCTACAAAACACCGGCTTGTGAGAGAAAACCAATTATAAGGGATTTAGATTGATGTTTTTTCTTAAAGGAAGTTAAAATTGATATTAATATCAATGTATGTAAAATTCATAAATAAAATGAGAAGTAGTTACAATCCATATTAATAAAAAAAAAAAAACAGAAGAATTTATGACAGTACAGATGAAGATCAAAATAAATAAAATTCATTAAGAATAGAATGTCAATTTTTAGTGTTAACTGAAATATAATTTAAAAAGTATAATTTAAAACTCACAGTATTGTTTGGGTAGAAGAAATCTTTAATTTCTTCTATTAAGAGTGTTGGGGACACAGTGGAAAAAACTTATAACAGAATATGTTGATATCTGAATCTTAGTAAAGTAATTATAAATATTTTGTAATGATATTAAAAAACAAAAACAGCACATTAAAATTACAAAATAGATTTATCAATGTGATGATAACAATAAGAAAATACACATTTTCATCAATTTCAATGGCAGACTGGTAGTATTAGCCTTTCTTTCTGAAAAGTCCTAGGTTCAAATCCTGAAAAGGCATTTGAGTGGCATTTTCAAAATGCCATTCAAATGATTTTGTTCATATGTACAAAATCTTCATTTCATATTTCCATGCACAAGCTTTAATCTTTGGTGAATTAAACTTAAAAAGTGTTGTAAACAATAATTAAATGTTGTGTTGTCAACTATTATCTCCACTATCAAGAATTCAAAAAAAATAATTATAACAATAATAATTATTCTTTCCATAGAAATCTTTAGCAAAAGGCGAAAGATTTATATGAATGGAAAAAGAGACAAAATTTTTGGCTTCCAAAAATTCCAGTCTCCTTGGCGCAAGTGATAGCAGCTTTGCCTTTCACCTAGAGATCCTCCTGGGTTCGAATTCCAGTCAGGCATGGCATTTTTCATATGCTACAAATTTCTATTTTAGCTAAATGATCATAGTAGTTGATGCCCAGATAACTCATTAAAAAATAAAAAAAAAAAATAGAAATAATGGAGAGAAAAGAATAGTTATAGATACAATTATAGCTATTTACCCATCTGATCAGTCAGTTTCAAGAGGATTACAGTTTTCTCAAAAATTACAATTTTTTTTTTTTAGCTGGTAGAAAGAAATCCTAATGAAAAAACTGTGATCCAGCTTGGGATTTGGTTAAGATTATGTCTGTATCCCAGAAAAATTAAAATTAGTCCTGTTACTGAGTGCTAACAGCTTAAAAAATAATTTTTTAACCATACAGCTGATGTAGTAATGCATTAAAGAATTCTAGCATAGTATTTTATAATTACCTTTTTTATATAATGTAATGGAGAGCAAAATGTTTGAATGAAGGATATTATTTCGACAGATCTTCTTGAACTACTTAACTTTCCAGCGTTTTTAAGTAATGCCAACAGTAAGGACATTAAAATTTGATGCCTTTGATAACATTATACATCGCTTTTAATGTACAACTTGTCAATGACATTTGACATTGTATAAATGAATTGAATATCAAGAGATTGTCACTGTAATGCGTCACAGGACCTACATGTCCTATTTGACTGATAATTATTCAACAGGCAGCAAATAACATAAACATACAGAATGGACACTAGATCACACCTGCATGACAGGTACCAGTAAAAAGAGTGCTGCAGATGGTTCAAGACGGTCCTGAAACTAAAGTCATTTGAGGAATGAATAAGGATTACTGAAGGGGTTGGGGAAGGGACAGCCTACACATGGAGTTACTGCTATCAATGATATGTGGGGACTGCTGGATCTGTCTGCTAGGATAAACACTGACAGATTCTGGTGCCAGGGGACTGATAGACACTATCTGCCTCTGTGTTTTCATCCATTGGACTCAAGGATGCCATCAATGTCATTCCTTGATCAGTTGTGCCATGTAGCTCACCTTCTTCTCTTTATCTGTTTAGCCTCCGGAACTACCGTAAGGTATTACCTCAGAAGGTGATAGTATGAATGTGAATGAAGTGTAGTCTTGTACAATCTCAGGTTGACCACTCCTGAGAAGTGTGGTTAAATGAAACCCAACCACTGAAGAACACCAGTAACCACAATCTAGTATTCAAATCCGTAAAAAATTTTTTATCTCTACTAGGATTTGAACCTTAGAACTCTTCAACTTCGAAATTAAGAGTTCTAAGGTTCAAATCCTAGTAAAGATAAAAAATTTTTATACGGATTTGAATACTAGATCATGGATACCAGTGGTCTTTGGTGGTTGGGTTTCAATTAACCACACTTCTCAGGAGTGGTCAACCTGAGATTGTACAAGACTACATCTGGATGAAGTCAAACAGAAAGAAAAGATGGAAGTTAACCAGAAGATAAATTCTGTCAAAATAAGGTAAATCAAGAGGTAAATTTTTTCGAGAGATATAAGGAGGGTAGGTAAGGACAGCCCATACATGGATGTAGTTAGGGACCATTGAGGCAGGACAGTTATGGGCCCTGCTACTGACGATGAGTGTGAAATTCCTGATATTATCCTAAGTGTCCTGTAGCAAAGTCAACATACCCTGAGTAATGCTATTGGGTATGTTGTCTTAGGGGGAGGTTGTTGAGTGAATCAGTGCCTTAGGTGGAAAACCTCACTCACCGAGCAGTGCGGACTGCTGGGGCGTCTGGTTGTAGATTTTTCCTATTGTATGTAAAAAAAAAAATATATATATATATATATAAACATACAAAGGATTGGGTAATGCCCAATCCTTTTGCATATGAACAATACATCATTGGAAAGTAATTTAGGTTTAACTTTTACTAAAGAAAATATATGTAAATTTTCTTAAAAGATGGTTTGCTTTCAACCATTTATAATAGTATATTATTAAAATATGAAGAAGCATAAGTAATGAAATTTTTGTTTAAAGAATTAGATGAAAATGTAGGGGAGGCCAAAAAAAATTGAGTTTTTTTTGGTTTCATATCTTGATCTAACTATTCAAAAGAAAAAAATCACATCCAACATGATTGTGTAATAAGTTATGCAGAGGAATCTATGTTTTAAGGAAGTTAAGTATATTTGTTTTACAGTTGATACTTTGTGTATGATTATTATGATTTTATTCCAGTATCACTTGGTTTAGGAGATACACAATTCTGAAGCAGTTGCCACATTTAAGGTTTACTATTGATTTAAAAAAGAGTAATGTAACAGCATTTGAATTAAAATAAATTAACAGCATTTGCTGTGTAAAATGTAGTATGGGCATTTGCATTTATTCTTTTCAGGAAGAAATGACCTTTTTTCTCTATTCATGGCTTACTCACAAATATGAACACATGGAAATATAAAAATGTAGAATTTTCATGCTAGTTATATCTTTTTAATTTATATCTATGTGCATCAAAAATTATGTAAGAAGAAATGGTTTTTCTGAAAATGAATTTGAATATGAAAATGCCAAAGTATATTTCAGACAAAAATACATGAAGGCAAGTGTATTTAATAGTTAAATTAATTGCATAACTAACTTTTATTTGGATAAGCATTTGTTAAAATATTAACTATCAATGATAATTTCTAAAAACTGTATTGCATATTAACAATAATTTCAGTGGTAAAAAAAAAAATTAATAACCACAATTTGATGTCTAAATTCCTTACTAATATTAGTAAATCCTTATAAGGATTAGTAAATTCCTTACTAATTTTAAAATTGTATCAAACATGTAGCTTATAATTCATATATCAACTGAACAGTTTTAGTTATTTAATAAAAAAAAAACTTATATGTTAAATAAATACATTAAGGTTTTGGTTTTATTGGATTAAGATATATAAAAGAGAGAGAATGAAAGATAGGATTCTATCCCCGCTTCAAGTTTTCTTTAATAATTCATTATCTCGATAGCGGTAAGTATATCGACTGTCGTATTTTCGATAGTAACATAATGATTGCGACGTAATCATAGCATGAATATACCGTATCGTTGGTAATATTTGTTTTAATGGAATGGGTTGTAATTAACTTTAACAAAGTCAGTTTTATTAATTTTATTTATTTAATGATATTTATTATTTTTAGAGAAATTTATAGAAGACTGAATTGAAATTATGTCTGGATACAGAAGAGTAAATTATTATGAGCTTTGCCGCCTTTGTACGTCTAGTGAAGGTACTAAAATGCATATATTTAGAGAAGAAGGAAGGAGACGGCAACTCCCCACTAAGATACAAGTTTGTCTTCCCCTCCAGGCAAGTGGAAGTTATTTATTACTATCAGTATTTAAAAATTTATGATGGGTCGTTAATTATTTTATAAATTTAATAAATAACCTAACATTTTATATTTATTAAGCAATAAATAGAAATTCATTTAATGTCTTTTTAGATTTTATTCTGAAAAGCCATTGATTAACAGTAGTCTGATATTATAAGTTGTAATAAATTTCAGTGACACTTGTTTTCTAAATTCTAATTCCGATTTTGATCATGTCAATATGTTACTAACCTAATCTTAGTTGATATGCCCATAAATTTAATTTTAGTTGATTTTATTGTTTTGGCTGTAATAATGTTCACAAAATGAATAGTTTTAATTTTTTTTTCTTAAGGTTAAGAGTAGCTCTTAATTTTAAGAACTTATGCCGGTCAAATTTTTTCTTTGGTTATGTGTACATATGTATTTCAGTATCATGCATATATCTTATAATAGCAATTATTTGTTGTACACAGTTGCCAGATTCTTTTACCTTATTTAAAGTAAAGCTGGGTAGATATGAATAGTATTGGGTTAAGAAATACTTACAATGGGTTTGTCATAGTAAATTCTTATTTATGCACTAAAAATTATATGAGCTTATGCTTGTTATCTTATCAATCTTTATGTATGCTTGTTAAGAGAGGTCCCTAGACCATTGTCAGACCATTGATTAATTCTTTTTTAAAGTTTGAAAGCGATTTGACCATTAAGATTTTGACTAATCAATTTTATTATCCTATTACTCATTTTATGTAAATTGTTGTTTTGCCACTGAATAATTGTTAATTCCATATTATTATAACATATTGCATTTAAATCACAGCTGGAAAATTAATATTTGTTTTGATCATGTGAAGTACAACAAATAAAAAATTATTATCCAAAGAAGAGGAGTGTAAACATATGCTTAATAAATTATGAATTTTCTAATGAAGATCTATCAAAAATGAAAAATTTTCATATTTTGCCAACAAAGTGTGAAATGTTTTAGGTATTTTAAAATATGATTGATTTTTTGTTTTGTTTCTTACTTTTCATTAGTTTAGCCACACTTCATTTTTGTCCTGAAAATGTTGGCATGAATTTTGATACTGATATTTTTCTACATTATAACTGGTATAAATCCAAGTTTAAAGAAAAATTTAATAATTTTTACCATGTTTGGTTTTATTTCTTTATTAAACATAAAATTATGTTTTTATCCTGTACAAGAAAAGCAATGAGTGGTGTTGGATTTTCTTAATAGATTGCTGTAATCAGCAATCATATTTACATATTATAAAGTTTTGTGAAAGTTTATTTCATTTTTTATTACAATTTATTAAAACTGCATGTCTTGAATATATAATAACAAGCATATAGTTGTATGCTTTTTAAACAGCCCTCAACTAAGAAAGCATTCTAAGATAACTCTAAGAAACCATTCAAAAATTGTTTCTCTTTCTGAGCATACTATTATGCCCAGTTTCATTATGCATGTTTCTTTACAATTTAAAGAAACTGGTTCCTTTTTACCTCAAAGGAAACACAAATGCAGCCATTTCCACTCTCTACAGGATTGATTTGTGAAAAAAAGTAAACTTGTTTCAAAACTATCTATTGTGGTTTTAAATTGAGAATTAGCAGCTAGTGGAACAGATTTACACTTGACATCTGAAAAAGATTCAATTCTTGCGGCTGGATGGAAAGCTTGTCAGCTAGCTAAAGAATTGCTTAACTACAGCAATGTACAACAAAAAGGCTCTTGTGGCCAAAGCACATGCCATCTGGACCAAAGAAAATTAGAAAAATGTTGTGTTTTCTGACTAGAAAAAATGTTTTGAAGTTGTTTTACATTTAAAGGCTCTTGTTCATTACTTCTAGTAGGTAATATGTTGAAAAATAATGTCTATATCAAGATTTTGAAGGAAAGTAATGTGACACAACTTTAAAACAAATTCTGTTAAGACAGCAGAGTGTTCAGCAAGATTTGATCCCATGCCACACTGTGACTATGACACTGTCAAAAAAGTGGAAAAAATTTTTGAAGAATGAAACATTAAAGGTCCTGTTGCTAGGCTTTCCCCAGACTTAAACCCAGTTGAAAATCTTTGAGCAATGATCAAAGAACGACTCTCAAAGATGAATTGTACTACAAAAATCGAACTCATTAAAGCACTAATATTGGTATGGTTTTATGTTGAAGTCAAAGAAATATATATTACACTTGTTGAATTGATGCCAAATCATGTACCTGAAGTTATTAAGAATAAAGGAGGACGTATTAATTACTAGATACTCACAAATTGGTCTGATACATAGTATGCAGCACATTGTCAGAGTTATTTAGGTTCGTTAATAGTGCAGTAAGCTAGCCGTCAGTCTACTGTGCACAGCAATATGCCGCCCACCAAACTGTGTATTCACTTGGAAAGTAAAGAAAGAATATAATTGTATGCTTTTTAAACAGCCCTCATATAATAAACAAGCCTTACTCTTCTTTTAATGGACTGATGGAGATCAGGTTTTAACATGTTTGAGGAAGTTCCTGTCGTGGTCTCTGAAATTTCTTCTGGATTAGTGAGTGATTAAACAGAAAATTACATTGCCAGCATTGACAACCTTTTTTGTCATTACTGGTTTAGTATTGGCTTATTATAGCATCATGTATGCAGAATCAACTGACCATCATCATCCTGATGATGGTCAGTTATCATCACGGTATATTATCCTGAATCAACTGACCATAGTCAGTTGATTCTGATGTTTACTGTATTTTCAAGTAAAAGTTCAAGAAATGAATTTGTATTCCTTTTTTTTTTTCAGAGCCATAAACTGTATTTTTTTGGCTTCTTTACTTTGTTCTTTCTATATATTTTTTTTTAAAGAGTAGTTAAAAATACAATAAATATTCTCCCATTCTAGAAAAGTTTAAAGGTTTTTTGCCTCAAAAAAAAAAAAAACTATTGATCTATGTCTATAGTAAATTAATTAGTTTACAAAAAACTTATTTCTTGACAAGACAAGCAGTAAAATATATCTGGATTTCTTTCAAGCACTTTTTTTTTTTAATTTTGTGCTTTTGTCCCATCCAAACTTTAAACGAAAATGAAATTGAAAAATGTTAAAATAAACTTTTTTTAAAGAAACAGTAATGAAATTGATTAAAAAATCTTATATGCTAAAAAGTAACAAATTGTGTTTTTTTAATTTTTATCTGCCAAGTTAGGGGTTTTTAAAATTTTGGTAGTTTGTTTTTAATTTTGTACCTACTTGAAAAATAAAAAAAAAAATTATTTTTTGCTGCAGTTTATTTGAAGTTGGTTTTATTTATTTTTTTTGAATGTTATATTGTTATAATTTTACTTTTTGATTTTATATTTTTAAAGAATATTCTTTTTATATCCAGAATATACAAGTTACTAATTAACTTAGTTTGTAATTAATCATTACCTTAAAGCTAACAAAATTTATCATTTTTCATTGCAAAAAGCATTGAATAATCATTTTCATTGCTATTGACCACAACTCTGAAATATACAAATCTGACAATTTTGTAGATACATATTCTTGTTAATAACCAATTTTTACTAGAAATAATTTTTTTTTATAATTTAATGTATATTTATATAATATGTATAGAATAGAGTGAATATTTATTTAATGTGGCTATTGCTTACTTATTAAAGAAGTCATTGCCCTCTAATTGATGGTAATAAATCCATTTGAACTGCTTATTGACATAATTTCTTATCAACGCTTATCATTATCAAACACTTATTTGTAATCAAATACTGGAAACATATGTCACACAGGCTTTTGTGCAAGAATTGATTAGTATTTTCAGTTGTATTGATTATATATTTTATAGATTCTATGTTTGTGTACACACTTGTATACATCAGAACACATAACAGCAAATAAATATTAATTAATTCCATTATGTTATACTTTGTTTACACTAAAACTATTGTTGAATTGTATTTACACATTATTTAACCATACTTCTGAATAAAAAAGTTTTTAAAACATTACATGTGTATATGTTGATTACTGTTTTGTTTTTTTTTTCTACATTATGTTTATTATTAGTATTAGTTTGAATTAAATATTTATCAGTTATTACTGACATTAAAGTTTTTAATGATCTTAAAAAATACAACATTTACATCAGTTATTCATATCCTCTTATTACATTTTCTTTAGACTGCTTTTTTGAACATTAGTAAATTTACTTTTACTTTGGTGATAAGTATACCCATAAATAAAATCTGAAGGCTCATCCAGTAATATTTTTAAGATATGTTTAAAAAGTACATGTAACTGTGTTATGACCAACCTACAAATCAAAATTGCTTTCATTAAATATAGTTTTTTTTTTTGAGAAGCTACACATCACTGGAAATGTTATAGCACTACTGGAAGTCCTCAGATAGGATTGTTATGGCTGATTGTCATAGGTTTTTCAATGTTGTTTAGTTTCATATGGATTTTCAGTTGGGAAAAATAATTTATGTATTATTAAATATTGTTATTATTTTAACACTGTTTTTTAAAATAGTGTAATTTTTAAAATCATTTATTGTACCATAAGTATTTTTTTGTATTGTAGTATCGCAACAAGAAGTACCTGTTAGTTTATAGTAATATTTTAATATATAATCATTCATTCCATTCATGCAGGTCATAAAATCAATAAATGAATAAAAATGTTTCTAGAACTCCGATCAGGAAAGTAGGGGGATTGTGTAACCACTGAAATACCTTTACTGGCTAAAATTCAGTGATTGAGAGTGTTATATGACAAATAGTGTTATGTAGCTCCCAATGATCTGTAATGCTCTGCCACGCATGGATAACAATTTTCCTAGCCTTTAAAGATCCTCAAGACAATCATTTTGATAAACAGTTTGTCTTTGCGACATAAATCCCTTGTGAACAATCACTTGGCTGTCAAAATTAAAGTAACATCAATCTCATTTTTTATAACTCATTCTTGCACTTTGAAGCTGTGACGTGAGGTTCTTTTGTACTAATTATATCCTTGATGTTAAGTTTTAGGATCGTACTTGAAAATCTATCATATGTGTTTGATGTATTAAATTTTTGAGATAATTCAGATCACTCTGCTTGCAGTTCAAGACACACATACTTAGTCTTTCTATTCTTATTTTGCTTGATTGTGAGCATTTTTAGATTTATTTTTGCATACAAATGTGTGCAACATATAAAAATGAACATATAACAAATTTTATATGTTCAATTCCTAAATTAAAATGTTGTGAACAATAAAACAGTTCAAATTCAATTTACTACTTACCGTTCTCATTTATTGATTAGAGTTTTCATATTTTTTTGATAGAGAAGGTCTACAGCAGAGCTCTCCTTCTACAGTTTCATGGCCGTATAAAAATTCCTTTTGTCATCAAAAAACTTTAAATCTGGATAGAGCCTGAATTCCTAGACCTTTTTTATATTCTCATAAGTTTGTGTTGAATTTTCAACAATTTTTTCGTTGTGTAATTTTATTACTCAGCGGAGACAGAATATTACAATACTTTCGTTTTTAATTTTGGTTGAAAGAGGAGTAGAGTTCTTTGGGAGTCTAAAACTGCTATTTATGTAATATTTTATTTTGTTTTCTTATAGTAGAACACATAAACAAATCCAATATCATTATATATATATATATATATATATTTTATATTGATTGTAGGAGCAATCAATGCTATGGGCATGAGTCTTTTAATAGGAAAGAAGCACTTACCTTTTCTCCTGCTTAATCTTTTGACAGTAGAAGATGTTTTGAAAAAATTTAGAATAATGCAACACATAATGTTTTGTAATTTAGGGGGTTGAGAGTAGTAGGGTACAAACTGCTGTTTATTCTATATGATTTTCTTTATGAAGGTATAACTCTTTTTGAAAAAAAAAATTCCAGTTTGTATAAATTGGGTCATAACATTAAATTAAAAATTTTTAATCCTCTTGATGGTATGCTTTTAGTTTCATAAAAAAAGATTATAAAATTTGATAGATGAGCATTCTTAAATCAGACTATTTTTATGCATCCGTTATCCATTTTGTTCTAAAGGAAGTATACCAAAGGGGACAAAATTTGGGTTACAAGGAGTTAGATAATTATTGCATAGCCTTTAACATTCTGGTGGAATAAACTTTAAGGTGTATGCATTTTTCATATACATTGAGTAGTTCTTGAGATTACCTCAGATAAATAAAAAAAATTTTGTTTATTTAATAATATTGGGTTACAGAATAAAATTAGTCCTGTCAGTTGAATTTTTGTCAGTTTTATAGAAACTTATTTCAATATACATTCTTTCTCCCAAGGTTGTATCTATTGTGGTTATGAGAACTGAACCTGCTTTCTGAATTGTTTATCCCTTTCTGGTAGATTGTTAGAAAGTTTGAGCCAGTTGTGTTACAGCAGTATTGTATAATCATACTTCTGATATGTGCTTTTCTATTTTATTATTGTGTCACAGTGTTTTGGTATTATTTTTCTTTCTATAGTGAAGTGAAAATGAATGTTAAAAGAGTTTTGTTAAGTAATTTCTCCTTCAACCTCTAGAAGATGGTTGTGGGAACTCACCAGATATATGGGCATATATTTGGTGAGCTTGCTTCAGCATACTTATATGTATGATACATTTTAAAAACAACAATCAGTTGATGATGACAAATGTTTCTATTTTCTTTTAATCAGATTCATATCTCAAAGTGTAGCAAAGTGCATTAAGGCTCCTGGATGACTGAAGAAGAACAACCCATGAGAGTTTAGGAGTATAATATAATGTTTCTCATTAAATCTGATAACACAAGAGCTCAACATGTTGTGTAAAGTCATGAAATTTGTTCCAAAATTACTCACTGAACAAAAACAACAGCATATAATTGTACTGAGTTGAAAACTTAAATACTTCCTTCTGTCATCCTGTCCAGATGAGAAAATCATAGAAAAAGCAGTGCTACTCATGAAGAAAGAGATTAATTTAAAAGATGGGAGTCGATAATTTTTAAAGCAATTTTTTTTTTTTCAGGGGCTAATTTGGAAATTTTTGGATAGTACATTGTATACTCATTAATGCTAAGAAACATAGTATGTTTATTTTTTATAAGATGTTGTTTTCATAATTGTTATTTTCTAGCAGATTATTCTTGTTGTACAAGGTTTTTATAAAATTTATTATAACTCCCAATATATATATTGAAGTCCACAAAATAAATTTATAACTAATTGAAGTGATAAACATTGTTAAATTGTTATGTTAATAATGGTATTTTGTTAATATTATTTCATTTGTATGTTAATAAATTAATTTTAAATAATTCAGTCTTTGTTGAGTATAATCAAATTTCAAACTTTCTAGAAAGTACAAGATTCTACTAGAAACAGTAAAGTTGTATTTTTGTTTGAATTATTATTTTTACTAAAGAATGAATTTTTATTTGGCAATTGGCATTGATAAAGTTTAGTTTTGTAATTAAAGAAATTAGTTATATTGTTTAGAATTAATTGTATTTGTAAATAATGAAGATATTTGTAATAGAAGCAAATAGGATTTTCTATTGTTTTCTAGATATCGGCTATATAAAGCGGGTGAGCCACCCACGGATTGGTTCATTTGTATGACGTGTCCGAAGGTATGCTGTCAATGTACTCTACGCGAAGTTTAAATTTGTTTCATATAGATTTTGTTAAGTGTTGTAAATGTTTGTTTGTTGTTGTGTTAAATAAATTATTGTGAGGAAGTTTGATATCATTTTGGTTATTTACAAATCTTTTTCTCACTATAATTGGCAACCGTGTAAATATTGTTAAAAATTGTGACGAAGTTGATATCGTGCTATATACAAATCATTCGCTCACATCATTCTGCTTATTGTAATGTTGTTGTTATATTTAACTGGAATTTACTCGTACTTACACCCACATTTTAGATTATTACATAGAATAATAGTTACTAAATTATTAATGAAGCTAGGGTTTTTATGTTTTAAGACATATTTTAATTCATTGCATTGGCTGAGACCAGAATCATCAGTTTGCTGATGCAACGAAGA
>JAAAKQ030178249.1:0-10037 GCA_010016005.3 Zanna intricata | reverse complement strand
AGCACTTGTTTAGGTCGTTTTCCTATATCCGCTCAGACAAACCAATAAACGACATATTTGTACTATTAATAACAGCAGTGAGTAAATCATTAATAAGAAATATTTATTAATATAAATAATCTTTATAATTATATATATATATATATATATTTACTACGTTTAATTTTTTTTTCTATGAAATAGAACCTTGAACCTAGTTTTGGTAGTTTGTATGAAGCATTTTCCCAGGAAAGTATATTATTTTTATTATTTGTACATTTTAAAATTAGTAGATAGTTGAAAAACCTATAGGCTGGTAAATAGTAATCAACGATGTAGGGCGTCTCCTGGGCTTTGCATAAGAACTAGGAATGAAGTTCTCCTCAGCAGTGTTTTTGGTTATTTATCAGGCCTTTGATGAAGTTTGGCTGCCTACTCTGCTGTGTACGCAAAAACAGAGCCCCCTTCAGCCATTCTACTTAGTCCTGCGGATTTACCTGAAAGGATGTTTTCCCAGATTAGGTTACATCAAGAACTAAATGGGTTCTTTAAAATCAAGTTGTGAGTTCCTTGGAGCTCCTGGGGCTTCCTATTCCATATTTGATTTTCATATCAGACAATTTTCATGTCGCATTGTTTGCAGATAACACGGGAATCATAGTTAATTATTAAGATCGGAATTAAGCCTCTGCTTAAATAGTTAGACGAGATCTTACGTAGCTGATGAAATAGAAAATGAGGGCGAATCATAACAAGTCGAACTGTATGCACTAAGGATGAGAAGAGTTGACTATCCACAGGCCTACCTGAATGTTGTATACATATCTTACACGTAGCAGATACATTACTTTGGGCTACACTTGGATCTACCTGCCGTGGAAGTGCCATATGGTTGAAAAGAGGAAACAGCTTAAAATCAAGTATAGGGAAATAAACTAGTTTCTGAGTAGAAACTTACAATATTATAGTGATTTAATTAACTGTAGATTTACAGAATTATGTTTAAACTATCTGGACATAAGGGATCCAACGATGGAATAAAACCAGTAACAATAATATTGAGACAAATCAAAGATTTCAAAATAAATTGGTGAGTACCATATCAGAAACATCTTGTTTTTGTCCGTAAGAAATTCAGTACTGTCTAGGATTACATTCTGTTTTCAATGAGATCCAAAAAATTGGCTCGCAGTACAGATTTAGAAAAACACATAGATTAACTGGTATATTCGTATACTGGTATATATTTATATACTGGTATTTTTGGCATTGTTTTTATTTTTTCTTCCAGTGATTTATTTCTGGTAATATGTTAAATATTGTACTTTTCTTCCAAAACCTGTTCAAGTGGTTTCCGTATACATGAAATGTTGAAACTTGGTATGTTTTAATTAGTGGTTTAGTCGGGAACCACCCTTCACGTGATTATCATGACTCCAATTTATTTTTTATTTTTTGGTCTTCTACAGGACACCGAAAATAAATTACTTTATTTAGTTAATAAAATCATTATTTTAATGCCATTATATATATTTTTGTATGATATTATACTTCTATTGAACTTCTATTACAGAACTAAAATAGAAATTATAGTTCTAATTTTACAAAATAACTCAATTTTTTATCTATTTAAAACAAAATTGTAACCATATAAATTGAAAGAAAAAATTACAGAAATACGTGTATAAAAATAACAATAAAGAAAACCAAATAAGAAGTATTTCTTTTTAATTGAAAAATACTACAAGAAGCAAATTAATCACTAATATTGCTCTACATATATTTACGATATTATTTTTTAAACATCTGCTGGTACTATTTACAAACTAATTTACTGTCTACTTTTTTATTGTATTTCATTTATTACGGTAACTTTTTTTTGTATAATAATGCTATGTTCTTTGTAGAGAATGCAAACCCTTCTTTATGTCTTCCTTTTGATTTACAATTAATCTTGTAACTAATCTTTTTTTTTTTTCAATTCATAATACTTTAGATTTTAAATAAAGTAAATTGAAATTCCAGTAATGGTGAGAGAAAGTATTATTTCCTGATTTAGTGTAGAGTTTTAACTACTTTGCACTTTTAATGCTTTTTTATTATTACATTTTCACATTAAAAATTTTATTTTATATGGTAATTTAATCCCTTTTATTTTAGAATTCTACGACAGTATTTAAAACAGAATTTTATTCTGTAGTTAGAAAAAATTTTGATGGAAGATTTTAAATATAATTTAAAACAAGATATTTTAAAAATGTCTGCTTTTGAAATATTGCAAGTATTCCTTCAACTGTATTTTTTTTTTTAATAAAACTTAATTTATTATAATTAAAAAATATAGGTTGTAATTTTATTAACAGCAAACCGTTTTGGCAAATTGTAACATTGAAGAGGCATCATTAATAAATTTAATAAAAGAAATTGTTTAAAAAAACAAAAAATTGGTTTTTTTTTTTTTTGATTCGGTTGTCATATTAGTTCACCTTTTTTCATTTGATCATTAAACTTAAATTTTTTTCTTCCATTTCACACAGTCCCAAATGTATTAAAACAACAATTCTACTACAAAAGATCTTTTTACACTACATTATTTGAGTTCGGCATGTTGTTTGAATTCCCTAGAGTGTTTGCTCACTTCTGTGATTTGTTCCCAATTCAATAAGCAGCTACCCTTTCGTATGGTAAACGGGTGTGAAGGATTTAAGAGTTTTAACTTTAACACTTTAAACTTTACTTATCACGTTTAAACAAAATACAGACATATAAGGTAAAACAAATTTATAATTAATACGGATGAATAATTTTGTTCCGTTATTTATCGTAAAAAAAATTTTTTTCAGATATTTTTGAAAAATAAAAAGTTTAATTTTCCTGAAAATGGAGGGTTTGGTAGAATAAAAAAAAAAAAATATGTTAATCATAATTAGGATTTTATATTCTACAACCTCATCATCTGTTTCATACACGTTTGAGTGTTCATTTACATGAGGAAATGCAATTCAAGTACCTAAGGCTAAAACATGTTGCTTTTGTTAATGAGGTATGTCAAACAGCTGTATTATAAATATATAATAATGTTTGAGTAAAATAATGGGCTAAATAAATTATTTTACGGTAATTTACTAACATATCTTCTTGAATATACAAATGAATAAAAAAAACAAAAAAAAATCATATGTAGAACAGGATTTAGTACTAACTATATCGAATTGATGAATCAATTTATTTGAATGTACGAATAATAAATGTTAGCTGAAAGTTCCTCCAACTCTCCATCCCGAGTGCCATGACCTCTTTTGTATTTTCTGGCCTTCCTAGCATTATCACTCTAATATCCATAGTTGACGCGTTTCGGAGTAACTTAATTCTCAAAACATCATTTAACTTTTAACATTGAGTCCTTCTGTGTTGGAATCGTCGAATAAATAGCACTATTAAGTTCCTCCAAATACCCATCCCGAGTGCCATGACCTCTTTTGTATTTTCTCTTCGTGCTTTATCGGTTAAACAATTTCTTATTTTATAATCAGTTCTTAGATTAGTTGGAATTAGTTTCAAGAAATTCTATAGGAGTTAAAGCGGGAGAAACAAAGTAGGAAAGACCACAACAACAGGGATGGGGTATGGGAGGAGCTTAAAATCGCTATTTTTTCAACGATTTCAACTCAGAAAGACTACATATTAAAAGTAGTTTTAAAAATGAAGTACTCCGAAACGTGTCAATTATAGATATTAAAGTGACTACTAGGAAAGTCAGTAAGTAGCACTCAAATCAATTATAAACTAATTATATAGGAAATTATAAAGTTATTGTATTATAAGGGTTTGAGGTAAATGTAATTAAAAACAAAATATTTAGTTTATCTGATAAAAACATGCATTTAAATATTTTCAGACAGTATTAGTATAACATTTTTAAATTACTATACATTTTTTCTTTCTTGGTGGGATTCAGTTTTATATATATACATATATATATATATATTTATATATGTAAAACTGTACATATATGTACAATTCTACTATATGTAGAATTCCACCATAATCCTAGGAAGAACAAACTATGTAATAATTTAAACATTTTATGTTAAAATACTGTTTCAATATATTTAAATATATATATATTCGGGAATATATGCATAAATTACAGCATCTTCCAAGAACGTGTAATTTATAATTCACTTTGTATTCCTTATATTTGCATATATATTCTTTAAGAGAGATTTAATACAGGTACTTATAAATGTTTTAATTCTATTGAGGTTTCTTAATTAATTTTTATGTAATTATTAATTATCAAAACATATTAAAATTATTAATTGAATATCCAACCTCTCCAGCACTTACGTTGTCGTATTACAAAGTAAAAGTAAGAAACAGCGTATTCTAATTATACTTTTGACTATTTTATGAATTGTTACTAATGATCTAAAATTTTCAGAAATTTAATTTCTAATGAAAATATACTTTTTCAAGAAAGAAAATAAAATTTACAATCACAACAAAAATCTCAGACTTTCTGTTGGAAATCATGCACCTGAATTCCAGTTACGAATGACATTGTTTCATGTAACAAAAATAAATTAATAACAAGAAATTACGGGGCAAAACTTTCCCGTTTTTCAGGTGAATTCATTTAAAAGAAAAACTGACTTCAAAGTAATTAAAGGATGCTTATAATAATAAATAAAGAAATAGTATATTGAGAAACTATGCATATCTTAAAATAAATATATTTTAGAACTTTTTCCCCACGACTAATACCATTGTGGGTTTACTAGTATATTTTTCAAACCAGAACTGCGACTTTGTTTCCCTTCAACTTTGAAAATAATTAATGGATCATTTTGATTCTCAAAATGATTTGTTTTTCCCTATGGAAGATTTAATTATTCGTGATGTAGTTCTAATTTTAAATTAGTTATTCACTTCTTTGAATTCTCATAAGACTTTAACAGATGATCACAGATGAACATGACTGCTTTTCTACTCTGATTTCTACTTTAATTATCAAATATTCTTCTACTATGAGCTTAAACTAAGTCGTATTAAACAATTTTTTTCTCATAGAGGGTTATTCAGATTTTTAAAAATATCATCTTTTTTTATTTACAATTTTCTATAATCTTATATTTGAAGATATATTAAATATGATTTTTATTATACTATTTTAGCTATTTTTTTTTTCAGATAAACATTTTATTATTTAATATTAGTTCAAATTAAAAAACTATTCAAATAAATAAAAGTGTTCACCAAAAATGTACATTATTAATCTTTCATTTTTTTTTATATTGGCACAGCTTCTCATCGTCTACAAAAAAAAAAAAAAAGAAAGCAAAAAAAAACCCCAGATATTTCCAATAAATATATCTATAACACTAGTGGCGTTATAAAAAATTGATCTGGTTTGTCACCGGCTTATCTATCTTGAAAAGGAGCTCCATTACATTTGAGCAGTGAAGTAAAAAATTCTTCCACCGTTTTATACTGAAATACGTAACCAGCACTTTTTCTTTTTAAGTATTTATTTGTGTTAAATGAACACGCATTTTCTGGTTAAATTAAAAAATTCTCTTTTTCCCCTTGGGCACTTTTTTTTTCCATTCTTTTCTGGGCGGATCTTTTCATTTATTTCAGTCCTTTCAATGTTAATTATTTTATATCTTATATATGTTTTTTTTTTTTAATTATTATACAAGTATAACATAAAAAATGTTAAGTATACTTTATTAGTGTTCCGTATGGACACTTCGTTTTTCAAAGAATTAAATAATCAGTTCTTATTTTTATGACTACATAAAGAAAAGATTCTAAAAAATATTCCAATTATAGAACAACAACTTTTACTTCGAGATAAGACAGATTAAAGCTAAAGAAAATGTACATTACGTTGAAAAAAAAAGTTTTATATAGTAAAAGTGGTTTTATTTATGAAATTCTGTTTTCCTTTTTTGTTTCTATCCTCAGTTATTTTACAAGTTTTATGCAGTTCTACATTTCATTCTGTTCTATGGTTATTTTTTTCAATATATATTTACATTTCTATCATCCAAAGTTTCATATATTCTAGTCTTTGATTTCAACTACAATTTTTACCTTCCTCTTTTCCCTTTACTAACAAATTAACATAACTTGGATGTCTTAATTACCCACTAACCTAGTTCTGTATTTACAATTTTCTACCAGAAATGTCCTTTCTCTGGTATTCATTATGAGATTTACTCGTTTTCATATTTTATCACCCTTAATTTCCAGCATATTTTTGAAACAACAAATTTTAAAATTCTATATTAAAATTTTTTTACGTTATTTTTCTTCTCTTTATCCTAAAAAAATGTTTTATTTAAAAATTAAATACTATAAGTATACCAGTAATACAAATATTCGTCATGAGGATATATAGCACAAAGTAAAAGAAAAACTGCAAAGATAATGAAGTACTCTTTGACTCATTGTACATGTAACCCCATCCATTTGGTCTAGTGGTAACCTCTAGGTCGTAAATCAGCTGTTTTCGTTGTCGAGAGTTCTCAGGTACAAATTCAAATTAATGAACTTAATTTTATTCGGATTTGAATACCCCCTTTATTTCAGTTTTGCTTCTGAAACCACCGTAAGGTATTAGTTTAGAGGATGAATGAGGCTGATATGTATGAATGTAAACAACGTGTACTCTTGTAGTCTCAGATCGACCATTCTCAAGATGATGGTTAATTGAAACCCAACCAGTAAAGAACACTAGGTATTAGGATCTAGTATTAAATAAGATAGTATCGGTATAAAATTAACTGCCTAGCATTTGATCTTAGAACACTGGACTTCAAAATATCAACTATCTGCGATGACTAGTTAAAAATTAGACTAGCTCGATCAGATTTAAATTCTAGATTATAGATACCAATGTTTTATGGTGGTTGGGATTTAATTAACCACACGTCCTGAGGTAGTTCATGATTACACTGTTACCAATGAAGTTACAGTACACTGATAAGTCCCTTATGACTTTAATTTTTAATGTGACTATAATTAAAAAATATTTTTAAAAAAGTATACATGTTCTAGGTAAACGATCCGGAAGTAAAATTTTTGGAAACTGCTAATAAAAGAAATAATTTTATATAATATTTTTTTTTATTAATTTCTAAAATAAACAGGAATTTTGTACTTGGTAAAGTTAACTTATGATAGAGAAACGCAAAGTTAAATTTGGATAAAGAACATTAATTTAACAACCGTTTAGATTTTTTTAATTTCTTACAATATTTGGAAAAAATTACAATTTCAAAAGTACAACTTTCAATCTGGTAAAGATATAAAAAAAGTAATAATAAATGGATTTTTTTTTTTAATAGTTAAGAAGCGATCAATTACACAATTTATGAAACTCATAAGACTTGGTCTTCCTTGAGATAAAAATTTTTGTCTTTTCTCTAACTTTTTGGTAAAGAATCTACCATGGTGTATATGTGGTCGGGTTGGTGAATTTTGAATACATTACAGCAAAGTATAAAAATAATCCATCAATAAAAAAATTTTAATGCTTTTTAAAATACTTTTTTCCCGTATTGTATGATCATTGTTTGCTAACTAAATATCCATTTTTGATTACATTTTGCATATAATTTTTGACGCATAGTCTTTTTTTCTGTTTATTTTAATAACTGATAACATTACCTGTTTTTGTTGTATAAGAAGGATATTAATAATAGCAGCAATTATAATTATGAGAATTTACTTTTACATTTTATTCTCTCTTTTTCATTTTTTTTTGTTTAGGATTAAGTTGGGTAGTATTTGGAGGAAGAATGCTACAAAAAATCCTTTTCGTAAAACCAAATTATTGGAAGATTGATATGAACATAAATACTCTACAAAAAAGAATATTTCTGTCACATGGATTCGAATATAAAATATTACAGTTTGTTAAAAATAGTATTTTACTTAATTTGTTAAATAATTAATCGGTCAGTAAAATATAAATTATCATCTATCTTAATAAAATTCTTTTCTAACGAATTTTGTTATTAATATTAATAAATTAAAAGTTTCTTAATAAATTATTCTCTAAATCGCTCCAAAATAAAGGTCAAGAGTTTTAAGAAAGGAGGAAGCAATTAGAAAATGCAGATGGCGTAGAAATAGAATGAGAATAAATGAGTCTGCTAAAGGTCGGGTGAACTGCTACAGAGAACGAAGAAGTTATTCTGTATTTGACAGGGGGTTCTTTTAAACTTTATACCGTGCAACAGGAGGATTTGCTTATGTATGAATCCTCTTAATACAACCTCGTGAAGCGATTAAGACTAGCCAAACCTGATTTTGAAATGTTTAAAACTTTATAAGATTCAAATTGCATTTTACTTCTATTATGTAAAGTTAATACGTATATCCAATTGTTACTTTGTGAACAAATGAAATAATCAACAGATGGGACGGTGAACGTTTTAAAATTTGCAAGCTTATTGTATTGCTTCTCAAGAAAATCGTTTGACTAAAGTAAGTTGAAATTCAATTAAATACTTAATATTACTGATCCATTTATAATTATAATTGTGCTAGTACCGTTACAAATTACAATAGTTATAAAAATGAATTACGTTAAAATTGAAATATTTATGTAAACGATTTTAAAAATATAGTAATCATCTTTTAATCTATGGTAAGATAATGGATGCGTTTCACTATTAATGTTAATTTATTAATGTTTATTATTAATGTTTAATTTTTTGTTACCCATGATTTGTAAAGGTCTGTTTATAATTTATCCTTAAATTTTCACATAGTTTCGTCTTTTTACAATAGTATTCTTTTTAGATAAATCATTATTTAAAATCATGGCACTTGTTCGCAATCCAGACTTTTATTTAAGGTAAAAGTAGTTTAAAATTACGAACACGGATTTATAACTTTACATTCTTTGTTTAATAGATTTTTTGTTACCCACAATTACATTTAATAATTATCAGAAGAATGAGCTTTTTTCCAGATAATATTATTAAATTTCTTACAGATTTCTCTATTATAATCTTGTATTGAATAGAAAAACGAATTCTCTCGTTATTACCTTTTCCTAAGTATATATGTTTTTCTGCAATTCACTACATAACCTTCCCACTTTCCACTTTGATGCATTTCAATAATTCGAATATTTACGGTTCTATTTTTTAATATTCCGAAAATTATATATATATATATGTATTATACCACATAATAAATTCTAATTAATTTATGTGTTTATTTAACAAAATAATATTGTAATAATATAATACTGTAGATTAATATCTGACCCGTCTAAGTTACTCGTTCATTTCGGTAGTTGTATAAAGCAAACAATTACTTAATATAAACCCATATTACTTAAATGCTTGGCATTATTTTTCGGAGGCGGACACATGCTCGCGGGCACACACACACACAAAATAATTTCATATAAAAAAACAACAAACAATAGAGTAATAATATCAGTAAATTACTTAAAAATTCTAAAAATTACAAAAAATTCTAAAAAAAACATTAAGTAAATTACTTGCAATGTTAAATCATAAATTTTTATGGGTTACCTTAGAGTTGAGGTTTTATAAATTAAATTTTTATATTGAAATTTTAAAATTAATTAAAAGTATAAAGATTGAATTAGAAAAACATTATATAATGTATACACATTATAACCGCTGAAACATAAATATAAAGAAAAAAATACATATAAGAAATAAAAAAACACTTATTATTCATGGGGGTAAAATATTTACTTAAAAATAATTAATTTAAGTAACTTTATATCACAATCAAATATACAGTAGTTATATCAATTCAAGGTTTTCTTACAGTTTTCTTTGTTCCTCCTAAGTTTTTTCTTTTTTCACATTCTCCCATTATTCTTCTATATTTTCTACCTTATTTTTTTTATTCAGACCTCTTGCGATGTCTTCCTCAAAATTCTTTTTTACCTCCTTTTACTCAAGCTTCTCTAAATTGCAACAATACATCTGACACCTTTTCTTCAGGTTTTTAAACCCCAATCTACATTTCATTATCACTAAATTATGGTCACT
>JAAAKQ030178248.1:2537-14094 GCA_010016005.3 Zanna intricata | reverse complement strand
ACCTTAGAGTTTTCGTTAATAATTATATTGTCAATAACAAAAACCCTCCCATCTTGATTAGTGTGTCAATAAATAATTATAATAGTACCATGAATCATTCAATAATTATTTTTGAAGCTAAACCAGTTTAATTAATCAATATGACTTTTTCCTCTTTTTAACATAATTTTACCAACACTTGTCCGATATGTGAATCACCTAATTTATGCCTGCTGCAAAGAAATCTTTGCCTTGATGTCGAATCCAAATTAGAACATTTTCTTTGACATCGTCATTACCATTAAACTTCACACCACGGAGCACCTCCTTGAGTGGACAAAACAAGTGAAAATCCGACGAGGCCAGGTCAGGACTGTACTGGAAGGGTGAGGTAGTATAGGCGGCACAACTAACCATTCTTGATATTTGTTGCCACAGCAAGCGACCGCCGCAATTCGAATCATTCTTAACACTTTTCTTTTCTGTTTAATCTCCGGAACCAACAAAATGTAATACTTCAGAAGATGAATGAGAATAATACGTATGAATGTAAATGAAGTGTATTCTTGTAAAGTCTCCACCATTCCTGAGATATGTGGTTAATTGAAACCCAACTACCAAAGAACTAGGAAGAAAGAATTATCTACGTTCTAGTATTCAAATCCGGATAAAATTAATTGCCTTTACTAGGATTTGAAACTTAGAACTCTCGACTTCAAAATCACCTGATTTGCGATGACGAGTTCACCACATCACCAACCCAGTGGGTTAATTCGAATCATTCTACAATCCATTTAACATTGCTTCATTACCTCATAGTAAATGGGCGTTTTTAAGATGTATTGTGACGTAAAGTATTGGATTGCAGTAAACAATTTTTTTTAATTTTATATTTTAATCACCAAATTTAATTGCAAACAATTTTTAAATCATTAGCAAACAATACAGCTGTATTGTTTCTTGATACGATTTTAAGAAAGATGAATCAATTTCTGAGTTATAATACTTGGCTTGTCCGTGTGTATTTTTGGAATAAATAAAATCACGATACGTTATAAACTATGTGTATATATGTCAAACAATTCTAGTTTTAGTTAATTTATCATTTAGCGTTTGTATGCTGACGAAATTAAAATATTCTTTAAAAATAGGCGTACATTTTCTATAATAATTAAAAGTATAATAATCAAAATGTTATTTTACAATAATATATGATATTTAAATATATAACATTTCTTTTTATGGCAAAATAGCAGAACAGCAAAACAACTTTTATAACCAGCATAATTAGAAAATATTTAAAAGTAGTAATGTTATCAACTGCACCCACACATGAATTCATACATGAATTTTTCAGCTATAATTTGAACTGTAATCCTTGTATGAGAGTTTTTATGAGTAGCAAATACTGGAGTAAAACTTCCATTGGACATCCAGAACGGTGGTCATAAGTTACGGAAGGTCGACCATCTTTCAATTATTAAAACTGTCTGCCCACTTGTAAAAAAGGCTGCGGTTCATAAAATATTGACCGTATTGTTTTGATCATACGAAATGTTAACGGTTTTTGCCTTTAGAAAGCAAAAACGGAAAACTATTCATTGTTAAACTAATTCGCAAACTTCATCAGAACTACAGTAGTAAAATGATATTTTGAGATTAAAAACAAAACAATTTTACTCTATCAGATGATTAAAAATCATTACAGGGTTACCAGTTTAGTGTTGTGAAAGTATCATAACGTTCTTACCAACTATTTTGCCTTCACAGTTATGTTGAATAATCCGAGTACACCACATTTTTAAATTTTAGATCACTGAAATACAGATTCAATTTTACGTATAAAAATTAAGCCCAGTGAGATACCAGTGAACATTGACAAAAATTGATTTTATTATTTTCAAGAAGATGTATATTTACAAATATTATGAGGCTAATCAACTTTATTTGATCTGTATTATAGAACTTACATGTAAGAATAACCTAACGTTCATTATTAAGATGGCTATTGTTGATTATTGAAAAAAAATATATATAGCTTATGTTATATAGCCGCGTGAACAACTTTATGTATGGCTTTTAATCTTGTTACTCCAGTCAGTTTTAATTTTTTTGTGAATGTAGCTGTTTTACATCCTCAGATCACGCAAAGTTTTTGAATTGTTTTATTAGTTCTTGAAACCCACTGAAATTCTTCGCTTTTGTCTGGAATATGTTCTGGTCTTGTGTTTCTTCATTGGTGATTTTTATTTCTTGCATATTTTTACAATTACCGTCGTTATCTATTGCTTATATTAATTTTGATGTACGAGAGGATACGTTTTGTGAGTGAAGATCAATAAATTGAATCTTGGGGTTTTAGGACTACATTGGTGAGTTTTTCACAGTGTGTGTAAATTTCCTCGTTTGTTCACAGATTTCAATTATCATCGGATTTCCTTGAAGTTAGGATTTTTCAGAGAATGATTATTTACATATATATATATATATTTTATAAATAAGTATTAAAAACAATTTTAATTAATAAATAAAAAAACCATCTACGAAGTAATAAAACTATTACTTTAGCAGTATTTTTATAAAAATAATAAAAAATGTTAAAGTAAAAGAAATAATTGTTTGTCTTTTGGAATTTCGTTCTTTATTCAACTTCATTTTTTTCATTAAAAAAAAACCTGCAGGAATATTCTATACTGTATCGTAAGTACTGATTATTTGTCAAGTAATACTTATTATTTCTTCTTTTATCTTTATTTACTTATTTATGTAAAATTTTTTACATTTAAGAAAAAATTATTTTATACGGCTTTTGGACGTGAAACTTGTTTTTCAATTAACGTTTTCCATAGCTCTTTATTTTTAATAATAGGTTATATATTTTATAATTAATTTAGTTTTATTACAAAATAAATGTCTAATATAAGCATATACTTCATTGTTACGTTTTTTTATGTTCTAAATTTTTTATTGCGAAAAACTAATAATAAATTTGCAATGTTTACTATCTCTCTTCCTCTTCCTACCCCTCACTCACTCAAACTCTCTCCGTATGTGTGTGCGCTAACACAAGATTGTTTGTAAAAGTAATTACCTCTAAAGTAAAATCATATAAGATTAATTTATTACACAAATATTCTTTAAAAACCCCAATTTTTTCCACACTTTTTTATGAAATAAGTTTCTTGTTAAAAACTCTTTAACTTTCTAAAGTAATTTTTTCCTACTGAAAGTAATAGCTTCAAACATATGTTGTTTTGTAATTCTGCCTCAGAAGTTTAATATATATTTATATCCATGTTTCTTTTTTCCATGTTTTTACGTGGTAAAATATATTATCAAAAATCCAAGTGTAACGTAATATGACTAAATTAATTTACAATGAATAGTCAAAGATAATTTGATCTTTTTTATCTACGAGGTAAGTTTTTTTTGTTAATTAGAATATAACATGAATAATCTTAAATTTCGAATTTAGTTTTTAAATATTTTAAACATTACAAAATCTATTTTTCATCTCTATAAAGACTGTATTTTTCATCTCTAATGACTGTAACTGGGGCTTAGCCTGTGCTGATTCAGTAAGATAATAATTTACTTATCGCAGTTTTTATATACACATTTATATATATATATATATCACTGACACGCACTAGAAAAGAATATTTGTTGAACGATGAATCTTCAACAACGGAGGGAAGTTAGTTAATAAAGCACACAAAATCTGCCCGGAATTTTTCTTCAACTTTCGCATAGAATATAAAGTAGGAGTTCACCAGAACACTCGCGTTCTTTATTACGCCACAAAATTTCTCATAACGTAAATATTTTTCAGCATGATATTCCATAAACCTATAATTTTCTTTATCTCTTGAAAAATGTTACATCCTAAAAAATAAATTCAGATATGTATGTACAATATACCTGTTTATTCTTACAATTTCTTTTGAGGAATGGTACCCTACCTACCAATCACACTCTAAATCAGTGTTTATTATACAATATTTTTAGTCCAAATTAAGTTTAAAGTTATAAAAAGTTAAAACTTATTAAGATTGTGCAGGAAGTCTTTCTTTTTTGTGAAATATTTCAGTGGTGCCTTAGTTTGAATAATGATCATTTAATTGTATAAGGTTGTAATTTTTTTTTTTTTTTTTTTAGAAGTGAAAGCTTATTCTACGGCTATTCAAGAGATAATAATAAAATTAGTAGATATTATGACAAAATATTGTAAAATGGAAATTAATTTTAGGATAAATAAAATAATAAAAATTGGAAAAAATAAGCTAATGAATAACTGTTCAATAAAAGAAAGAACTAATGAAAAAAAACAATACAGATACTTAGATATCATGTTGACAGAAGACTGCAAAAGTGAAAAATAAATAAAAACAAGAATAGGAATTTTTAAGAAAGCAATTAATAAAACAAATAGTTATTCTGTAGTAAATTAGGTTTAGATTCATAGAAACTTCTTCTACGATCTTGTGTTGAAAATATAATTCTGTATAGATGTGAAATACGAATATACAGAAATAAGTAAAAAGAAATACTGCAAGTGTTTAAGCATAGAAGAAACTGCAAAAATGGGCAGAAAAAGTGAAAAATCAAGAAGTAATGAGAACAATTAACGGAAAGAAAAGTAAATCAGACAGATTTAGAGAAACATCCAATTTTTTTTACGTGGTAAAATATATTATCAAAAAATCGAAGTGTAACGTAATATGACCAAGTTAATTTACAATGAACAGTCAAAGATAATTTGATCTTTTTTATCTATGAGGTAAGTTTTTTTTTTGTTAATTAGAAGATAACATAAATAATCTTAAATCTCGATTTTAGTTTTTAAATATTTTAAACATTAAAAAATCTATTTTTTATCTCCATAAAGACTGTATTTTTCATATCTAATAACTAAATTGACTAAATAGCTGAGAAATATTATAAAAGGATAGGACTCATTAAAGCAGCGCTAGAAAATGTAAAAATGAGAGGCCCAAAAAAAGTATAAATTATAATTATAAATTATATTTCAATTAAAATTGTAGACGATTTAAAAATAAATCGGAGACTTCAAAATAGTAAAAGTTTAGTTGGGAATATTAGAAAATGGAAACGGATCTGCCTGAAAAGGGACCTGCCTATAAACGTATGGTTGACGATGAAATCAAACAATAATATTTTTATATATGCTCACATGGAATGACAATAAATTGTATATAAATATTAATCAAATACACACAAGAGGATGTATCATATAAAAAGGATTTATTATAACAGTTGAAAAAAACCTCAAAACGAAGATGATTTGAAGATATTTTACACAAAGTTTTACGTTACGGAAAAAAACACTTCGTCGAACTGTAACTACTAATTTACAAGTATACATACGAATTTCTTTCTCACATGTTTTAATGGATTGTGGTAAAAACATCAAAGTAAAAAACATTTAAGACAAAGTAAGAGTAAATTTATTTTCCCTCATATTTAATTAAATATGAAAATGGAATGTACAAACAGGTAAGATGAAAACAATTTCCTAACTCTAGAAAAACAAAAACACTTTTAAGCTTGAGTGCGCATCTAATCTCCACGGTAAAACATTTAAGTTAAATTATTTTACATTTAACAGCATAAAACAAACATACTTTTAAGACTGCATAAAGTATTAAAGATTATCTTATTATTTTAACTCTATGTACCTAGCATCCAGAGGGATAAATTTTTGTGCTATTTTTTTCAAAATATTCTTCTTAGCATAATATATTTGAATCACTAGTAAATGGAGACAACATAGGTTATAGTGTATCATAATCTTTCTTATCATACTTTGTAATAATAATAATTACAATGCTCTGAGGTAGATAATCGCCATATCCGGAACATACCATCTACGTTCGACATCCAGGGCGGAAACAGCTGTAAATACATTCTATTTAATTATACTAACGGGGCTCCGAGCTCCGTTAGCCACTTCTTTCACTTGGAGATCAAATTTGATCGGCCTGATTCCACCCACAGGTACAACAAGAACAGGATTTATCGGCCACCTGCAGGTACGAAAATTTTTAATGATTATGGACACTGATTTACACCACCTTTAAAGCTGGCGATGTGGCGGCTAGGGTCAAAGTGATTGCAGGTGTAACGGAGACTCTTCTGCTGTCCACATGCCCTCCCTCAATGGTAAGCATGTAGTAAGGTTCCCATGTATGTCGGTGCATAGAAGCCCTGAAAACCTCGGTGTGTAGCGACCTGGAGTCAATGTAGAGATTGCGCATCCGCTCTCTGTCAGAATGTAACCACTGGCTTACGTTCTGTATGGTCCGGTACTCCGGACCGTACAGAAAATGATAAGAGAAAATGCAGCTTGACCAAACAAACGTGACAGAGAATTCACAAACACACCCTCATATAGAAACCATCGTTTCACCTATGACGAAACGAAGAAAGAGACGAAACGAAGAAAGACAAGAAAAAGAGATCAAGAGCATACAGAAAGCTCTTTACAAGAATTTAACAGTTTGTTTACAAGAATTTGACCGCAGTATTTGGTGAATTGTAGAGAAGATGGAAATTTATCGAAGATTAGTCCTATTCTCATCACACGAGAGATCAATAATTGTGCTGGAGGTTCTGTAAAAGAGACCCGGAAAACTTATGATGCACTTCATGTTGAGACTGTTAATGATAATCAGTCACACAAAATCCTTGGGCTAAAGAAGATACTAGAGTTCAATGTAAAAGTAGATCCACACAGCACCCTTAACACCTCAAAGGGTGTTGTTGTTTGTCGAGATCTGTTTAATTCTACGGAGCAGGAGATCGCAAAAGAGTTGTCACCTCAAGGTATGATTGACTGCCGTAGGCTGAATATGAAAAGGAACGGCGAAGTTCTTCCGTTTGTCTCTCATGTTCTTACATTCAACAAACCAACATTACCAGAGAAAGTGCGAGCAGGAATACACTGTCTGGATGTGCGAGCTTTTGTTCCGCAACCTATGAGATGTTTCAGTGTCAAGGTTTTGGGCCATACCGCTGTTCGGTGCGAAAGTTCACAAATATGCATGTGTGGTGAGGAAATCCATAAAGAAGAATCATGCAAGAATCCTTCTTCGTGCGTAAACAGCAAAAGGACAGCATTCATATAGATCAAGGAACTGTCCTGCTTACAAAGATGAGGTATAGCTGTGCAGGAAGTGAAAACCCTGCAGAAGGTCAGCAGGGTTACTTTGAAGCAAAGAGAATTGTAAGCGTACGCAAGTCCAGATCAACAACAACTTATGCTCAGGATGCGGCTACAATTTCTGCTCCAAACTCCTGTTGACTCAGATGAGCTTCTAAGTTTACTCGCGCCCACGCTAGCTACTATGATTGAGAGAATTATAGACAATAGAATGAAGTCTCTCAAAAATAATTTGAAAAACCAGTGCTAAGAGTACAGCCTCCAGAGATAAAACCGTCAAAAGACCAAAGTTCTTCTGAGCAGAAGATGCCAGTTGCTAAACCAAAGGCTCCAGTGAGTTTACACAAGATATTAGATGACGGTGCGAAGAAGGTGTTTGTTTCAAAGTCCTTGAAGGAGACTTTCAAGCTTCCTACAACTGGGATGGGCTCTAAGCCAGATAGACCACCCTAAACCACACAGGAGGGCCTATTTACCCCTGCTTGAGGCGGTTACTGGTGCGGCTCATGCTACAGAGGTCTCCCAGATTCCTGTCTCATCATCGGCGTCTCAACCAGGCGCCGATGCCTGTCCGTCGTTGTCCGCGGACAACGACGTTGCTCTCCGACTCGGAGTCCGGGAGCTACACGGGCGACAACATATCTGCCAAACACAAAGCTGTTCGGTGAATGGAGAAGCAGAGGAAGAAAGAATGGCCGAAGGGGAATCCTAAGCAATAAATTAATTCAAAATAAACGAGTCGATAATTCAATGGATATTTGTCAAACATTCATGTGCTGTAACGTTTGGTACATGATATAGATCCAATTTCTGTATGCTTGCAAGAAAAAAATTTCCGCCGAAATGAAAATTTCCATTTAAGAAGATATAATATACTCCGGCGAGATCAACCGCCAAATATAAGAGTTCGAGGTGGACATCGACTAACATCGAAGCGGTTGAGATAAATTTGCAAGAAGTTGCAATCAGAATGAAGCGTCCGCTGCTAGTCACCATCTGCAGTATATATCTACCGAATTTTGTTTGGAAATAGGATAACAAAGCACGTCTAATCGCACAGCTACCCAACCAGTACTACTGGTGGGTGGTTTTAATGCACACAATTCCCTCTGGGGGTCGGATTGAGTAGATCCCCATGGAAGATTTCCACGGGAAATTGGAAAACCTCCTATTTAATTCTGATTTAATTATCTTAAATAATGGTCAGGAACTTTTTCAATGCCAGATATGAATTAACATCCTGCATAAATTTAGCACGTATAAATGCACCGAGGTACTCTTTTCATGTTTTAGATGATCTTCATGGAAGCGATCATATCCCGGTGGAAATTATAACTGACATTACCAGGAAAATATATCCCATCTCCATAAGATTGATATTTCATAAGGCAAGACTGGACGAGCTTAACAGTTAGTACGATGCTCCCTGAAACAACTGGAGTATCGAACCTGACGTTGATGTAACGATCGTTATACTCGATTCAGCATGAAAGTGTATTCCCGGAACATCAGCGAAACTAAAAAAACAACCCGTTCCGTGGAGGTACGATGAAATAAGTGAAGCAATTAAAAGAAAGAAAAAAGCGTATAACGCTTTTAAGAAACCTCCAACATCGGAAAATCTAACTGCCTTCAATAAATACGAAAAAGTATGCGAAAAGACTTATGATTGATTCTAAAAAACGATCCTGGGAGAAATACGTGTCATCAGTGAACAGAAATACGACTGCATCAGACGTTTGAAAGAAAGTGAAGACTATCTGTGGGCATGCAAACTTTGCTCCCATAAGTTGCCTTCAATATGGAAATGAAGTTAGAGATACTCCAAACAAAATTGCAGAGCTACTTGCCAATCACTTCGAAGAAGCCAGCAAAACGGCTAACTATGATGAATATTTTAAAACCAGAAAACTGCTCTTGAAGATCTACTAAATTTCGGAACTGAAATAAATTTCTCATATACTGCACCATTCAAATTATAAGAACTTGTGAAAGTGTTGGAGAAAGCCGGCGATACAACTGTTGGTCCGGATAAAATTCATTATGTGATCATCAGGCAGCTTAGTACTACTGCAAAGCGTAGATATATATTTATCAGATATGGCAGGATGGAATTTACCCGCTGTAATGGAAAAAAGCTTGTATTGTCCCAGTTCCAAAGAAAGGAAATAATTTGACAGATCCCAATAGCTAACGTCCTATTTCTTTGACGTGCTCTATGGGAAAACGTTTTGAAAAATTATAAATAATCGACTCGTTTGGATTTTAGAAAAAGAAAACCTCTTTCATGAAGCAGGTTTTCGACAATACCACTCGACTACTGATGAAATGATTAATTTAGAGAACATTATATATAACAGCTTCATCACAAAAAAAAAAAAAAACATTGTGTCGGAGTCTTCTTTATTTCATTGTTCTTCATTATTCCATTACGCCAAATAATGCTTCAATCGCATAAATGGGGCATTCGTGGCAATCTGCCAATATTTCTTAGCAACTATATGAACAACCGTAATTTCCAGGTACGAGATAACAATGAATATTCATAAGATAAAACATTAAAAAATGGCATACCACAAGGATCGCCGTTGTGCGGTACCTTGGTTCACGATCGCCATGAACAAACTGATATTAGCCATTACAATAGAAATCAGCGAAAGCGTCTATGTTGAAGATCTGGCAATTGTATATGTCAGCAACCACACAATTATCGTGAAGTAAAAATTGCAATTGCGATAAAAGCTATCACCGAAATGACGAAGAATAACGGATTTAAATTTTCACTTGAGAAAACGTGGTGTGTACACTTTTATAGGAAGAGAATTCCTCACCGAAGTCCTGCTTTGATCATCGACGACCAGTCAATAGAATACAAGGATAATGTCTGATTTTTAGGTCTGGTTCTAGATAAATCCCTTACATAAGGATTCCATATACAGGATTTCAATATTTAAATTTCGTATTAAATTTAATTTAATTTCATTAATTAAATTTCATATTATAAACTGAGCGTTCAGTCTCCTAACAGGAATCCTGTTATAGATACCCTAATGTAGTAAAGTACAGGTTGCTTCGTAGTTTATACTTTATAATCAGATATTAATAAACAATAATTAAAATAAATTTTTATCCCAGTAAGAGCGTCAGAAGGAAGAGGAAAATGTTGGGTCTTAGTTATGGATCCTGGTGTTCTTTGGTGGTTGGGTTTTAGTTCACCACACATCTCAGGAATAGTCGACCTGAAACTGCACAAGACTGCACTTCATTTACATTTATACTTATCATCCTCATTCATCCCCTGAAGTAATACCTTACGATAGTTCCGTAGGCTAAACAGAAAAAGAAAGAGTTAAGAAAGAAAGTATGTTGCCCTGCTGCTAATGATTTTTGAAAATAATATGGCTTTAGGTGTTTTACCAAGGTTTAGATGCGATTTTGTATTTCATGTTCGTATAATATGTTTTTTTTATAATATTGCTAGATAATGTGTATTGTTCCAATAAATACATTATATACGTAGACCTATATGTTTTGTCTTCTCAGACTTGTGTGGCGCGTGATATCCAGTATAAATATAGCTGACTACATTTCATACGCAGAAATTAGCAGAATCACTAATTAAAACTCTGTGTTGGTAGGTTTTTGCGTAAAAAAAGTATTTCAACTTGGAAAAAAAGAGTACTTTTTCTGAACAGTTTTGGACAACATGGTAATTTCACACCAACTAAATTGACGATATTATAATTATTAACTTTAATGAAAAAATTAAAATTCTTATTCTAATGGGAAATGGTAAATATAATCAAAGACAAAAAAATACGAAGGTAAAACAAATTATGAAATAAAATTTTATTCTAATAATTAACACAATGCAGAACGATGAAAAATGAAAGGCGGAATAAAATAACATAAGAGCTCGAGCATGATCTTTTGTATTAATAATAATTTACTAATTTAATTACAATAAATCTCCTGGTGGAAGTAAATAATCAACCGTACTGACAATTTAAGTTCTACCCATTAAAAAGTTTATTTCAATATTATTTTTTTTTTATTTTTTATTTTTTTAATTTTATAAGGAATAGAAATTGACTGGAGAAATAAGGGTGGAAATAATAACGATTACAGTACCGGAAATTTTTTAAATTATGTTGTTTAGTACTTAAATGATACAAAATACTTAACAAAAAAACTCGCACAAACAAAAAAATAAAAAATAGATTTAATATAATTTGTATAACCCACAATTTTTTAATTGTTCTGACTTCTCAAAGAATTTAAAAAGCTTTATTTTTTAATTAACAGTGCATGCATTGATCAAATAAAAAAATGCGAAACTACAAGTACTTATAAAAGTATTACGTGTAAGAGAGAGAGAGAGAGAGAGAGAGAGAG